>PVLD010017901.1:0-40501 GCA_004027595.1 Dinomys branickii | reverse complement strand
CACAACTAATCTACAGACAAGGTAACATGGTCTCAACAGTGGTTATTGCTTTATCCATTGATATCTTCGAAGTGTAAATATATGAACCCATATACAGACATGCAAATTTAGTCAGACAATTAATCTTCTCAACAACAGAAAAAATACAAAAACCAAAAATCCAAAGACAAAAAACAAAACAGGCAAACAACAACAACAAAAAATAAAACCATGGTTCTACTATTGTATTATATCACTTAATGCTAAGGAATAATCGATGATGGGTTATTTGATCAATCTTATATGTCTGTATGTGTTATCCTGAACACACACTATGAAGATATCAATATGCAAAGCAGCAACTATTGGTGGTTTTGTTGTTGTTGTTGTTGTTGTTGTTGTTCACAGGTTTGGCTTAATTCTAATATTTCTTTGATTTTTTGTCTAATTGATCTACTTGTGAGAGTGGGCTTTTAAGGTCCCCCACTAAAATTGTATTAGTGTTTATTTGGTTTTTCCTATCATTGATATTTGTTTTATGTCATTTGGTGAACCTGTGTTTGGAGCATATTTATGATTATTTTCTCTTATTCTTGGAGTTTTCCATTAATGAGTGTGTAGTGACCTTCTTTGTCTCTTTGGATCAGTTTTGGCTTAAAGTTTGCATTATCTCCAAGTAGAATTGCTACCCTGTTTTTCTCTGGGTTCCTGTGCCACTGAGAGTTGTTTTTTATCCTTTAATTTTTAGTCTATGAATTTCTTTTTGGGTTAAACGTGTTTCCTGAATGCAGAATATGGTTGGATTTTGTTTTTTGATTCATTCCACCCATCTGTTTCTTTTGATTGGTGAGTTGAGACCATTTACACTGATGGCTATAATTGATATGTATCAGCTTTTCTTTAACACGTTGTTTTCCTGTTATTTGTTCCCTGTCTTTCTGCTCTTTTAATTGCTTTTCCTGCTTACTGGCTCTTTTCTGTTGGTGTTTGTGTGTTTGTGGACTTCATTATGTCTTTCTAATATGTCCTTCAGAGCACTCTATAGAGCTGATTTGGTGGTAATAAATTGGTTCAGTTGTTCTATGACATAGAAGTGTCTTATTTCTCCATGAGTTTTGAAAGATGATTTTGCAGGGTACATCAATCTGGACTGAAGATTTTTCTTTAGGGCTTGAAATACCTCAGCCCAATACCTCACTCTCTTTGATTTAAAGATTTGTATTGAGAAGTCTGCTGTGATTCTGATGGACCTTCCTTTGTAGTTGATATGTTTCTTTTCTCTAGCTGCTTTTAATATTTTGTTTTTGTGCTGAATTTCTGGAATCTTCATTATTATTTACCTTAGTATAGATTTATTTTGGTCATAGCTATTTGGAGTTCTATATGCTTCATTTATTTTTATATCAAATTCTTTATCCACATTTGAGAAGTTTTCTGCCATTATAAATGTGAAGAATTTTTTAATGGCTTTTGACCTGCCTCCAACTTTCTCACTGATTCCAATCAATCTTATGTCATTCTTCTTTGCTTCACGCTATAGCTGTTGGATTGATTTTTTTGTGGTCTCTTGCTATTGTTTTAGATATCTTGACTTTCCTGATGCTAGTCATATTCCTGTCTTCTAGAGCTCATATTCTACCCTTGCCTTCATTCAGTCTGCTACATATGCTTTCAATGGAGATTTTAATCTTCTGCATTTCTATTTCAATCTAATTCACTGCTTCCTTTCTTATCTATGTTTGGCATTCATGGCTTCTATCATTTTCTGGCATGCTTTTATTTGTTTATCTGTATCTACTTTAATGTCTTTCATTTTAATATTCATTTCTTTTTTCAACTTAGAGATTCTTTTTTCTAGGGCCTCTTCCATTCCTTTTTTCACTTCTGTTGCTATCATTTCAGAGATTCCCTTTTGTTAGCTTCTGATTTCCTCTATCTCTTTGTGCTCTGGACTTGTCCTGGGTGGGCTGGGCATTTTGGATTTCATTTTGCTTCTTTGTCTAGTAATTTCCTATTTTCTATTTTATTTCATTTTCTGTGTTGATGCTTGTAGATTTCTTATGTTAGATAAACTTATCAAGGCTTTCCTAGGTGGTATCTCTTCCTTCAGATGCCTAGATGTAGGTGATTCTTGGTCCTTATGTCTATCCAAGAACTTACCTTCCCAATATATTAAGTTCAGTTGTTGTAAGACTGAAGAGTTGCTATATATTTGACTTAGGGTCCATTCAGTTCATACTGGGCTATGGTGACAGTTATGACCTTACAATTGTAGTGTTGTCATAAAGGTTGATAGATTGGCTATAACATATATGACATCCTGGTTAAAGTAGTTCAGCTGGCAATAACAAAAGACCCAAATATAGTCTGGCTACTGACAAACTGTGATAACTATTAACCTAATATTCATAACTGTAGAAGAAAGATCTACAGATATACAATATAATATAACTTATACCAGAAAATTGTATGCAAGGATTTTTTACTTAATAGCATGATTTTACTCTATTTTATGTGGAGAGTCAAGAGGATAGAGTGTAGGATAGAGAGAAGAATGAGGTTAAATGTAGTAGAAACAAGTTTGGGGGGCACAAGATGATCATCTAGGTTTTGGGTTATTATAGGACACAGGAGGAAAGGCTTGGAGGAGAAGGCCTAGGAATTCTGAAGTGAACCCAAAAGAGAAGAGACAATGTTTATTCACATGAAAACACCATAAAGTCAAGTGAAATAGTTGATAAAAGAGAGGAGGATGAGTGGAATAAAACAAAAATAAAGTTTAGAGACTATATCATTAATAAGAAAGAAAAGAAGGAAGAAAATAAAAAGGCAAAGAAAGAAAAGAAGGAAAACAACAGTAAACAAAAATATCCTCACATACTGAAAAAATAACAACCTACAGAAAGAAGAAAAAGCAGGACAAAACAAAACATAGAGAAAATGAGAAAAGAAAAATGAAAACAAGCAAAACAAAACAATCCAGGGACATGGCTCAGTGGCACAGCACCTGCCTAGCAAGCACAAGGTCCTAAGTTCAATTCCTGATTAAAAAAAAAAAAACAACAACACAGTCCAGTGAAATACCAAGAGGGAAACCAGTCAGAGAAAAATGAAGTAGTTCAGTTCCTGCAGTGTCTATAGTTCTGCGGTGAGTCCAGGTCAGATCCCAGAAATGTGTACTCTGTCCAAGATTGCAGGTAGACTTTGGCTGAGTTAGGATCTGGTCTTTGTCTCTGGATTTGGGGCATGGGATTAGTTTTCTGTGGCTGGAGTCCTCCCCAGTCATTTAGATGAGAAAAAGAGAAAATACAAGAGAAAGAGGCGGCCCTACCCACCTGTTCTATCCCTCATGTCTTTGTCCCCGAGAACAACACTGGTTCTCCTAACTTACCACCTGTTGGCTCATATTGTCATTGTCGCATGAGCCATTTCCACACGTCTAGTTCTGCCTGTCCATGATGTGTGCCTTGACCAGGATCCTGTTGTACTGCGAGCATTCCCACAGGTCTCCTGGCCTCCACACCTCCAGGGTCAATGGAGGAAGAGAGGCGCTGAACTATAGCTGGGGGTTAATGGAAGAAGGTAGGAGCCAATCTTGACTCCTCTCACCAGCAATGCCTATATTATTTATAATTGTACTGAATTTCTACAACCTGCTAGCAAATGTTTTGTTCTTAGGAAAAGTTGAAGGATCACTTCACTTTCATCCTTATTTTAAAAATTATGTAAAAAACCCATCTCTAATTCCAAAAGGTCCAAGACTCTGCTACTGACTATCTTGTAGTTTATATTATTAAATCTTGCATCAGGAGGCAAGGAATATATCACAACTCTCAGTTAATCTGCCAAAGTGCTTTCCCCAGCAATCCTAATGCACTGCTAGAACTGCACATGAACTTCAGCTTTCTTTCCAAAGTTCTAGTCTACTGTCCTGTAACTTTAGAAGGGGCAGGTAGCAACCTGTAAAAGTAGCTATGGTGTGACAGTAGCTTTATTGTCACCACAGACACAAGAGCACAGAGCATGCCTCTTTATCACACATTTACTAAGTAGTTAAAAACAACTGTATTAGAACACTGGCACTGAGCTTAGAGAATGTTAGAGGGCCTTGAAAAAACTGTGTTCACTAAATGCAGCATTAAGAATTCAGGTACTTTTTAAGTATGTATGTACAGCATATCTTACATAGTTGTACTACTGACTTAGGTCACTTTATAGTAAGGAATAGTTGATGATTAATTGTTTGATCAATTTTGCATGTCTGTATCTGTGTTCCTGAATATACACTCCGAAGTTATCAATATGTAAAGCAACAACCATTGTTGATTCCCTGTCACCTTGTCTGTAAATCAGTTTTGATTGTACTATTCTTATGCTATTTTGTGTCAGTTCGTTAATATGTTTTTGTTCTTTTACTTTAAAAAAAAAACAAAAAACTAAAACTCCGAACCATAGCCATCAGCAATGTAGTCATCCCTGGACACAGGTAACTTGTACTTTCTTTGGTGTAATGGAGGGTTAAATAGATACGAATATTACACGTAGAAAAAAAAACATTAAAGGTGCACAGAAGTTGATCAGAAACAAAAGGCACACTGCAGTGAACCCCCTTCAAATCAGTCCTCTCACTTGAACACATGGACCCCATTATTCTTTCTCCTTTTCGAAGCAGCTCTGGAAGTTCTCTTGGATGAGATGTGATTTAAAAAAAAAAGTGTGGTTAATGCTGCTGCTGAATGTCAACGAATGGAAAGATGGTCTCGGAAAAGTGCTGCAGCACATCCTCCCCCTTCCTCACTGGTCCTGGTACATGGAGACTTCTGCTTTTTCCCCAAAGTCCAAATGATCCTGAAAGTTAAAATTTTGAATGGATTCAGAGGATCAAGACAGTCATCTGGCACCACTAGAGATGCTTAGGAAAGAAGACTTTCAGGACAGCTTCAGAAAATGTCAATGAAGATGTGATAAGTGTGTTCAAAGCAAGGAGGGATACCTTAGGAAGGAATAATATCAAGGAAAAAAAAAAGAATTCAGGTACTTTTTATTAAAAAATTATTTTCTAATATGGAACATGATTATAAGGAAAGCTTCACATTCCTCTTAAGTTTGCATTTATAAATTCTCTGCAATATTATAATGATTAATATTGACTGTCAATTTGATTTGTGTCAGTGACAGCTAGGAGATTAGTAAAGCATAGTTCTGAGAGTGTCTGGGTGCTCATGGGTGTGACTTTGGAGACTGTTCTGGTCCTTGGTGCATGCCTCTCTGGATTTTCCACTGTTCGCTGCTTCCTGAGTGATGGGAAGTGAGCAAATTTCTCAGCCATGTCCCCCACCATGATGTTTATGCCTTGGAGCCAGCCAACTACAGACAAAAATCTCTGAAATTGAACCAAAATAAACTTCTCCTCCTTTAAATTGCATATGTAAAGTATTTCATTCTAGCAACAGGAAAGCTGACCAACACAAATATGACACTTCCTCAAATAAAGTGAAAGCAACAACATAGACACAAAGCAGTTTGCAGAGGAGTATGGATACCCAGATGTGGGCCTACTACAAGGTGGTGCCCAAGTGACATTTCAGATGAACAACCAAATGTCTCTCACCTCACATTGTATATTTGCCATTGTCCGTTTGAAGTCAAAACTCTGGTTTCAAGAAAGGAAAGTGGCCCTGGCAAGGACTGACCCCAAAGAGACATGAGAATTCAGATGGGTGCCTCCTTTGAAGAGGATATAGCTCAACAGCACAGCACCTGCCTGGCAAGTGCAAGGTCCTGAGTTTGATTCCTAGTAAAAAAAAAAACAAACAAAAAAAAAAACAGATGGGTGCCTCCTGCCCAGAGGTTTCCAATTTAAAAATAAAAATAAATGCACAAGGTGGTTTTATTCAAAGGGAGAGCTCCCTGTGTACTCCCCGTGAACAGCAGAGGCCTGGTCAGTGTATCAGGGCAGGACTCGGGCACTCAGGATTTCCACATAGTTGGCGGCTCCCACTCCAGGAAGCCCCCAAGAAGACCCAGGACAACAGGAGCCTGGGAGGCAAGTTGAGTCTACAGCCAAACCCTCTAGAGTTGGGCTCTGTGAAAGCAGGACACTGGGGTACAAGCCTATTGCCTATCCCAACAGAAACAGATGTGATTTGGGTTGAGCAAGGAACCAGTCATGCATTTCAAAAGAGAAAAGCACAACAGTCTTTTTTAAAATGTTATGCTAATTACATTTTTATTCTCACTTCATAAAACTATATTATTCCAGTGTCTTTCTTCTGGGCTTTTGTGTAAACCCTATTATTTTCCCACAACTAAGGCAAGCCTCCTCCCACGCCTTGTCAACAGGACTTATCAGCTACCACAACACAAGTTTTGTTCCTCATGGCAACCAATGCCTTACTGTCCCTGTATCCCAAAGTGCCACCCTAAGACTGCATACAGAGACCCAGATGTAGAGCACATATCTTCCCATCTGTAGCTTGGAAAACAGTGGGTCCAGCCACTGTGAGATCAGGGCCTCTATGCTCAAGAAGATAGACTATTGTCCTTATGAGGACACATGCTGGTCTAAGAGCCTAGGAAAGGACAGAGCAATGGCACCGGTAGGTCTAGCCTTTTACCGAATTAGCACAGAGACCCCAGAGAATGAATTTGAGGGTCCTGGAGGTCATCAAATGATGAAGCTACTTTCACACAGCTGCTTTAGGGCCCAGAGAGAAACAAGAGGCAAGATGAGGTGGCTAGATGGAGTGGGGGGCGGGGGGCAAGGGGATCAGCAAGGATCCTCAAAGTAACCAAAGCTGCTCACTGACCACTTATCTGGGCAGGGCCCTGCTCACCCTTCACTTGCCTGATGCCATTACTTTCACAGAAACCTGGCCTCTCTGTCTGGGACAGCCCCCAAGGTCCAGGCCTCAGTCCAAGGATGTTGGAAGTCACCCTGAGCTGTGGCTGAGTTCTTAGGCCCTTGCCGCTGCTCCTGCTGACCTCTTTGGCAGCCATCACAAAAGGTACTATGGGATGTTTGCCCTATGAAAAAGCACTTACTGACTTTCAAGGATTTTGATTGTACTGATCATGCTTCTACAGTGCTGCCTGGATTCCACATCATGAGAGCCATCTGAATCTTCAGCTAGCAACAGACACCAAGCCCATGTTTCCTGTGGCCCAGCAACCTCTTCAGATGAACAACCAATGATCTCTCATAGAACACTGAGCACATTTTACATTTGCCATTGTCCTTTTGAAATGAAAATCTGGTCCTGCTCTAAATCCAGTGCTTCTGCTGACTACTCACCACTAGGATACCAACCCTCAATTCTCATTCCTCTCCTTTCTTGTCTCTGACTCCTGGGGCTTCCTCTGAAATCACCTTGCTCTTTCCTCTGCCTAGAATTCTTCCTTTCCCCCAGCTGGGTCTATCCTTAAGAGCAATGCTTCCCAGCCTTCCCCTCTCCAGGTACCTCATGCTTGAGGGGGGAAACTAAGACAGAGCACTCCAGCAACTGGGTCCTTGTAGCTGAGGACTTCTTTGAGCTGCTGGGCAGATCCATTTTCAGACTTGGACCCTGATGACCCTCCCCAAGCCTGTCGCTGAATAGCAGCATAGACTTGGACCTGAAGCCTCCATGCACACTTCCATAGGGCAGAGGGATTATCAACATCATGAGGCAGCTTCAGAGATAAAGAACCTCAAAATGTCTATTTTAGTATCAGATCATAACAGAAATGGTCTTTCTTCAGATTTTTCTGAGAACATCCATAGCAGCACACATTTACCTCCACAACATACCATAATACTTTACTGCCGTGAATGTGCACCAGGACCTCTAGCAGAGCCATTGCTTCAGGGACTGGTCAGTTATTAGAGCACCTGCAGCCCTGGCACACATAGTCACTTCTCATGATGCACTTTGACCCAGACAACTGCTACTTTGGACTTGTTCTTGACTAAAGAAAAGACGCTTTCTCCTTTCTGTTCACTATTAGGGCAGACTTCTAGAATATGAATATGCATTTCATGATCATGATAATCTGGCTTTTAACATTCTTTTCCCAATGTGGAAGTTACTTATTCTAAAATCATTGACCAAATGTCAGAGCCCATGACTGGCCACCTTGCCTTAGTATGAATTCCTCTATTGCAAGCAACAACAAAAATGCAAAGTGTCACTGAACCTCATGCTTCCATTAATTGGGCACAATTAACTTTGGGGAAACTAATTTTCAATGGTACAAGTTGCATACTTGTGAAGAAATGCCCGTGAATAGCCAGATGGATGGCAGGATGAGGGGCAGTGTACAGAAATGATATGTAGGCTTACTTTCTCCCTTTGTCTGCCAAGATACCTATGATGACTCTGTAGCTAGAGAGAGACCAGGGAGGGTCTGGGGGCAAACCAAGAACAGGAGGTTAGCAACTGGTCAGCAGTTGGAGCCCACTCCTCTCACCTCCAACTCTAACTCTGTTATTCACGGAAAAGAAAATGCACCCGGCAGACTGACTCACAAAGCCCTAGTTTGACCTATGGAAGGTTTTGAGTAATTAGGACAGTGAGCATATGCACACAGGACAGAGCTTATTTACACAGTAACCCCTCTTAAGTGTTTCTAGACCTTCCACGTGCCTGAAACCTCACATAGTACCAAACCCTATACATACTATGTTTTTTCTACAATACATTTTCATGATAAGTTGTAATTTACAAATTAGGCTCAGTAAGAGAGTAACAATGATAATTTACTAGAGATCCTGCCAACTTCAGCAAAATTTTTTTCATTTTCTTAAATCAGGAATTTTCGTGTTTTCACATAAAAGAAGCACTTCATGGCTTCTCTGCCATAGCCACATTTCCAGCATCACTGTTCTTGCATTTGATGTTTTTATTGAGTAAAATAAAGGTCACTTGAAAACAAGCACTACAATAACTACAACAGCTGATCAATGAAGAGGTGGCTACTAAATGCCAACAGGGCAGGACAGAGCAGGACACTGGGAGATGTCACCACACTATGCAGAATGACTATGGTGTAGAATTCTTGAATTGTTCATTTCTGCAATTTTCCATTTAATATTTTTGGACCAAGTTTGACTCCAGGAAAACAAGATCTTAGAAAGTGAAACCTCCAATAAGGGGAGATAAGGAAGTATTGTAATATCATATTGATTTTCTCTGTCTCTATTTTCAAATCCATAATACCCCCCCATATTACAGTCATTTACACTCTCACTGTTTCAGAGTTAAGGTTTTTAAATATGTTCTATTCCTTTGAGGCTGTTTCATTAAGGCTGCTTTGATAGGTAACATAATTAAATCAAAGAATATTTATATAAAAGATTCTTCTATATAAAAGAAGTATAACTCCTTCTAATTCTGGATTTTGGTCTCTGAATATTAAGTTTTCCTAAATGAGGACATATATTTTTATATATTTAAAATTTTTATCTAAAAGCCTTCTGACAAAATGTTATACTCCAATCATTTTTCTCACTCTACTATGTACAAGTAAAAGTAGCCTCAGTTAAGTACTTGGTTTGACTTGCCTGATTTGATCATACTGTTACTGAAATGTGATCCTCCTTGCAGGAAGCAGCCAATATTTTGGGCAACTGGCTCAATTTTGAAGCAGCACACTTATCCAATGTCTGCAGTGTTTCACAAGGAACATACCAGAAGGCATCACTAGACCTAACTCTATATGCTTAGGACCTGAGATCTCAGTACTCTCAAAGGCAGACTCACACTGGAGTCTGTCAGTGTGAGAGTCCTCTTTGCTGGTCACACATCTTCTGGGAGTTCATGAACAAGAAGAGAGAGGTCAGAGATGACTGATGGTCCTTCTCTACCTGGGAGTCAGCCCTTAGACATGCCCAGGGCAAGCCACTGGTGTGCCCATCCAAACATGTGGGGAGTTGGACAGATGGTCACCCATCAACTGGGATCTGCTGCTTTTGGGAAGCCTGGATCCCAAGACTTTCTGGTCAGGTGACTTTCTTCAAAATGTGCTTAAGAAAGAAAAATGAGAGGATTCTCAAAATGTATCACTGCGTATTAATGCTTTCCTGTCAGAATATCATCCTGTCTAGACTTTGCTACATCAGCCTTTGAAAATCTATCTCCTCTAAATCTGTATTCCATAAATGCAGCTTTTACAGAATGTATTACAGTTGAAGGAGAAAGCCAATAATTGCAGTGTTTGAAGATTCACTTTAAATACTTAAGAGTGGTCAAGAGCAGTCCCCTGGGAGCCAAGTAGAAAAACTCAGCATTTGTGGAGTCTGCTTTGTATGAGTTTTTAATATTTAAAAATTTTAAAATGTCATCCATTCTTCTAGATTTTTCAGTGTGACAGCTGCAGGTCTCATAAGAAAAACACACAGTTTGCTTATGTGGGGCTTGGAGACCACCCCGCTGAATATGTGTGCCAGACTGTGGCCCTCACATCCTGCAGCAGAGTCATCTTTCCAGGCACAATTAGTGGATGTGTGTGGCCCAGAATGAAATCAAACTCATTCCCTTCTGGAAACAGCAAGTGTTTCTCCATAGATGACTTTGCTGACATTTCCATTTTTCATGTAACTGCTTATTTTACAGCTTCATGGAGACTTCTGGCTCAAGACAAATGAAGAACAATTGGACCTTATCTGTAATATAGTCAGCCTCATAAGGTGTCTTGCTCTAACTCTAGGAGGTCTGTGCCTCTGAGAAAGTCACTCTTTTAGCTCTGGGTCACCTGTCAGACTCAGTGGCTGTCATGATATTCTCAGGTTGGGGACCTAGGAAACCTGTGCCCTAGCCAGTCACTTCCACCTGAGGTGAGCTTCACTGACCCACCAAGTATGGTAGGACGTCATCGTATGTTCCATAATATGAAACATTAGAGGCACTTCTTTGGAGAATCTGTGAAAGATGAAAGCACATGGCTGCTATGGCTTATATCTAGATGCTCCTTCCCCACAAAGCTTCATGCGCTCATAGGTAGGGCATTTCAGAGGTGGCTGGACCTAGTGTGTGTGAATATGGATTAAAGGGGTGTGATATCTGGTTTAGTCCTTTAGTTAGATTAGCATAGTTCCGGGTGTGGATAATGGGAAGGCCCACCCTGCTGTAGGTGGTATCTCCCAAAGTCTTAAATCCTGGAATAGATAAAAGGGAAATGGAGGCTTACTGCTGCTGCTTGCTGCTTTGCTGCTTTCTGCCTGCTCTACCATGCACTGTTTCTCCTATAAAATGTCCCTGTGCTATGGCACCTTGCTTTGGAGCCAGCCAACTTAAATCCTTACAAACTGAGCCAAAATAAACCTTTCTTCCTTTAATTTATGGGTGCCAGGTATCATGTCTTGGCACCAAGAAAATTAACTAAGATAGTGGGAGATACAGAAAACAGAAGAAAAAAAAGTAGATAAGAATGTCATTAGTAAAGCTGACAGTCTTGTCCGTGAGCCATGTCAGGAGTGCATGATGACTAGAAGCCTTGGTGGACAAAGGCCTACCAGGTTAGTATTCATTGTAGGGCCTCCAGAAGGCAGCAAGTCATAAGACATGTGGCTGGTGTCTGGAAAAGGAGAAATGACACTCTGCCAGACAGATACGACTGGGCTCCCAGGATCCTGTAGGACTCTGCTTGCATGTTAGATGCTGTCCTGAAGACAGGTCATGACAGAGGCACCAGAAGCCCCAGGCTTCTTGCACCTACCTCACAAGAGGAGAAGCTGTAGTGTTTCCTTAAATAGTTTTTCTGACACACCAAGAAGGCTTCTTAAAATTCACCAATGTATATACAGAGTGAAGGCAATTTTTAGTAAATGCATAGATTTGTATAGCCTTCACCACAAACTAGGTGGAGAACATTGCTATCACACTCATATCTCCCTCACAACTGGTCTCGGTCAAACCCAGACCTCATCCTCAGTCCCAGAAAACCACCTACCTTTTTTTTCTCTGTAAAATTTCCTTTTCTATATGTATCAGAGACATAAGAGCCCATAGCATGCAGTCTTCTGCACCAGGCTTCCTTCACTGTTTGTGAATTCTCACATGCAGTGCAGGAAAATTCCAGTTTCTTTTCATTCTTTGTTTTCAGTGGTCAAATGGTTTACTTTTTTGACAAGTCACTCAGAAGTTGGTGATGAAAAGATGCATCCATATCTGGATAAAGCTCTGTCTTGTTGGATTTCTCAAATCAATCACACTACAAACAATGTGTCCCATGTGATATTCTATCTTCCAGTACTCCTTAACATAAGATCTTCTAGGTTTATCCCAGTTGCCATGAATGAATAGAATGCCTATCAATATACCAATGACATTCTTCACACAGCTAGGAAAAAAATCCTAAAATTCACATGGAAATGCAAAAGAATCCAAACAGTCAGATAAATCTTGAGCCAAAAGAGCAAAGTAGGAGGCATCGCACTTGACTTCAGAAATGTTATAACCTACAGCAATCAAAATGGCATGATATTTGCATGAAAACAGACATAGACACCAAAGGAACAGAACTGAGTGCCCAGAAATAATGTCATGTATTTACATTCAACTGATTCTTAAAAAGGTGCCAGAAAACATACATTGGTGAAACTAATTTTCAGCAGTACAAGTTGCATGCTCTGTGAAGAAATGTCCGTGAGTAACCAGATAGATGGTGGGAAGAGGTGCAGTGTACAGAAATGGTATGTAGACTTACTTTCACACTTCGTCAGCCAAGAAACCAGTGATGATTTTGTAGCTAGAGAGAGACCAGGGAGGGTCTGGGGGCAAACCAGAGAGAGAAGGTTAGCAACTGGTCATAAGAATGTAGCTTGACCTATATCTCTCACACTACACAAAAATAAATTGGATCAAACAACTAATTGTAAAATTTGAAACTCTAAACTGTTGCAAGGAAACATAAGGGAAGCACTTCAATACATTAGGTAAGGCAGCAAGTTTTTTATAAAACCCAGAAGCACAAGACACAACGGTAAAAATAGACAAATGGAACTATATCAAGCTAAGAAATTTCTGCACAACAAAGGAAACAATCCCCAAAGTTAGTACACAACCTAAAAACTTTTTCATACTATTAGTCTAACAGAAGATTAAGACACTGTATATAAGAAAAATTTGAAAAATCAATAAAATAACTCCATTTAAAAAGTGAGCAAAGGATATGAGTAGTCACTTCTCAAGAGAAGAAACTCAATGGCTAAAAAATTCGTAAAATGCCACTGGCCTTCATGGAGAAGTCAATATCATAATAAGATATAATCCCACTCCAGTTATAATGGCTCTCAAAAAGTCAAAGAATAACAAATACAGGCAGGGAACACTTGCACACTGTCAGTGAGTATGTAGATTATAGTACAGCCATTATGAAGAACAGTATGAATGTTCATTTAAAAAATAAAAATAGAATAACCATATCGTCCATCCATCTTGTGTCTGGATATATATACAAAAGAAATGAAGTCAGCATATCAAAAGAGACATTTGCACTCCAATGTTTGTTGCGTGGACTATTCACAAGTGCTAGGACATGGTTTCAGTCTAGGCACCTATCAGGGGAGACTATATAAAGAAATTATAGTAAATATACAATAGAATTTATTTAGCCATAAAAAAACAATGATATCCCATTGCATGGAACAAAATGGATGGATGTGGAAGTCATCATGTAAGTGAAATATCTCTTTATGATTTTTTTTCAAAGAGAATAAAAAAACAAAATAACAACAAAATAGACATAGGAAGTTACAGTGGTTGTTATATTACATATTGTTAACTTCAGTGAAGTTGCTCAGATTACCAGATGTAAGAATGCAAGATTGATCAAACCATTAAAGAGAATGAAAAATAATAATAAAAATCCTGAAAAAATGATACAGAGCTTCACTAGACAAGATGGTAGGAATTCACCAATGGTTGCTATATTGATATTGTTGTTTTCAAATTAGTTGTGAAGAGTACCAGATATAAGCATCCAATACTGGTGAAAAGAAATTTAAGCATTAACTGTTCCTTTGTCTCTATTCTTGACAACATTTTGTATTGTCTGTATTTTTTGTTGCAGCCATTTTTTTTATGGGTGTGGTACTATCTCATGAATTTAATTAGCATTTTCCTGGTGAATAAAAGTGTGGAGCATATTTTGAAGACACTGTTTAGCCATTTCTATATTTTCTCTTATGAAATAGCTATGTATATCACCTCCCCATTTTTAAAATCAGTTGTTTCATTCAGGTTAAGGGTTTTTACGATTTACATATACAAGTACTTGATCAGAAGTTGATTTAAAAATACATAACCCTAGTCTATATTATGTATCTTCATTTTGTAATGATGCCTTTAGAGCACAGAGGCTTTTCACAAAGTCATAATTATCCATTTTGTTTTATGAATTATGTCTTTATATTCGTATATAAGAATACTGCTTAACTCAGGGTTGTGAAGAATTTATCTTATACTGTATAATTCTTCTATTTTTGCCTCTTACATGAAGTTTATGATGCATTTTAAGTTCGCTTTTGAGTGGTGTGCAATAAGAATGTGAGGTCTGATGGAAACATATGGTGAACGTTTAAAATTTATCACAGTGAAAGACATCTTGCCATTAATCCATCTTGGAATACTTTCTCTTGCTTCAAACACTTAGCCTATTGTTCTTGCTACCTTATGAACCAGTTCTCAAAGCCCTGTTTCCTTGGTGTCTGTGGATGCACTGTCATGGATGCCTTGATGTCTTGAATCAATTCAGGAAGTTCGCTTTCCGCGTTCTTTTTCACATTGAGGAAGATGCAGAAGTTGTACGGTGCCATATCCAATCAATAGAGTGGACAGGGACACTAACCTTTTTATGAGCCTCCTTTTCCAGTTGGATGTCACTGGACAGTAGCACTCACTGTATTTTTTGTCACACTCTAAAAACACTCATGAAAGGAGACTTCCAGAACTGCTTCAGAAAGTGACAAGAAAGATGGCATAAGTGTGTTCAAGGAAAGAGGGAGTATTTTGAGGGGGGTTAATAGTAATGTGTCTTTTACTAAAGTAGGAATTTTTTTAATTTAAACATTCACTGTGTGTATACATTTGATTATGGAATTGTTTTTTCACTATTGGTGAATACTGTCTGTTCCCTGCTAAGAGCTTTCGCACCTTTGATGGAAATCTATTCATCAAATATGCAAGGTTTTCTTTCTGGTCTTTCTCTTTGTTCCATTAGTTTGTGTAAACAGATATTATACTGTTTTGATTCCTATATTATAATTTTCCAATAATTTTGATGTAAGGTGGAGTAAGTCTTCCAACTTTTTATTTTCCAAAATAATTTTAGTTTTGCCATTTGTATTTCTCTATAAATTTCATGACTGCCTTGTCAGTTTCTATTACAAAAGTTTGCCAGAGATTCCATTGACTCTACAGAGCAATTTGGAAAAATTGTCATCTTGCTGTTATGTCTTCCCAAAATGAATATGGAACATTTTTGTTTATTGAGTTCTTCAGTTTCTCTTGGCAATATGTTACTGCTTTCTATGGATGAGTCCTATACTTAATTTTGAAAATTTAATCCTAATAAATCATAACTTTGATAGTGCTGAGAATGGAATCATTTTCCTAATTTTCTTTTCAGGCTGTTCTTTACTCATATACATAAATACCATTTATTTTATGTATATCTTGTACTATGTAACTTGTTAAAGTTATTTAGTATTTCTGGCAGGGTTTCCTGAATAATATTTTATTTAAACAGGATCATGTCATTCAGTAAATATAGTCTCACTTCGGTGATAGTGCTCAGGTCCCAGGCAGAGCCAGCCAGAGGGCTGGGCTGCGATGTCTCTAGCAGCCGGGCTCATCTGCACCACACGCAGCACTGGCAAGGGTCTACTAGACTAGGCTAGAGCAGGGAAGCTCTCAGAGGGGCTGCTGAACCCCGTGTACCCACGCACACAGGGGGCTCTTCTAAAAGTGGCTCAGATGCACTCCTGTGACTTCTACTAGCTGTGGGCTGCGTGCAGAGACCCTGGGAAACCCTTATGCCTCACAGTGGAGGCAGCGCTTTGGAAAGTATTGCTGTTAACTTCACTGTGGAGGAATAGGCATTGCTAAAGCCCCTGAAAGAAGCTCTACAGAGATGTGATAAAGGAAATTTTTGTGCCTGTGGCTGCTATAGGAAGAACCTGAGATAATCAGTAGAATGAAGAACAGAAAAATAATTGGACAAATTGAAGTGAAGAGGTAGAGAAATGCTATCAATACAATGCTTAGAATCAATATGAAGAAATATTCCTTTGGACTGCAGATACCGATATGAACATGAAACGAACTGGTTTAAAATCAAGTGAAAATTTTGCATGTAGAAAATCCCTGATTGGTCATTTATCATTAAATGGCCCATTATAGCTCACACTGGGCTGAAGCCATGAGTACCTGGGATTTGAAGGGAAGTTGCATAAATGTAATGAAGATGGAAGAACTTGTGGTGATCTTCAGTCCTTTCAGAAGCATGCAAGGACTACAGCTGGAGAAAATCCTTACCAATATGAACAATGTGGAACAACTTGTTCTGATTTTAGTGAAAGTACTCACACTGGAGAGAAGGCCATTGTAAGAAAAGTATGAAAGCCTCCAGCAAACTCAATGATGTTCAAATCCATGAAAGAAATCACAGTGGGGGGCATACATATATATGTAAGCAATGTAAGAAAGCTTTCAGTACACACAGTCATTGTCTAGTCCATGAAATAAATCACAATGCGAAGAAACTCTATATATGCAAGCAAAGTGGGAATGCCTTCAGGAGACACAGTTATTGTCAAAGACATGAAAGAAATCACACTGGGATAGACCCTATGTATGTAAGCAATGTGGGAATGCATTCAAGTCACATGCTTATTGTCAAAAACGTAAAAAAGTTCAGGTGGAGAGAAATCCTATGTATTTAATCAGTATAGGAAATGTTTTGCTAATAAATTCTCATTTACAAACATAAAATAACTCATACTGAGGGGTAACTCTATATATGTAAGTAATGTCGGGAACCATTTTGCAGACACAGTGCCAAGTACGTGAAGGAACTCACATTAGGGAGACAACCTATGTATGTAAGCCTGCCATGAAAATCTGTATTTTCTTATAGAAATTTATAGTCTTATGCAGGTTTGTGATCCATTTGACTTATACTTTAGAAGGAGTAAAGAGTTGCTCAAAGTTTGTTGTTTCGTGTGTGAATATGCAGTTGTGCCAGCATAATTTGTTGATGAAGGATACCCTTTTTCCATTAAATTATTTTACACTTTTGTAAAAAAAAAAAAAGTGTCGCTTACAGATTGTGTTCCTGTGGTTCTATTTCTGGACTCTGTTCTGTTGCATTGATCTTTGTGGCTGTGCTGAAATTTGAGTGAGATTATGTTGAGCCTACGTGTCAGTTAGAATTGACTTAACATTATATCTTTCCATTTATTTAGGTCTCCTTTGATTTTTCAAAACAATGTTTTCTTGTTTTCTAGTTTTTGTTATACTATAGACTTAGATTTATACATAATAAATAGTTGTCTTTTTGCTGCTATTGTAAAAAAAAGATAACCTCGCTTCTTCCTTAATCTTACCTCCTTTAATTCTGGCATTGCTCTGTGGTTATGGTGGTGGAAGCCCCAGTACTTGTTGAGGAGGTAGCAGGAGTAGGTGTCCTTCTCTTGTTCCTGGTCTAGCAAAAGCTTCAATCTTCCCTCATTAATTATGATGTTGAGGGGCTGGGGGTATAGCTCAGTGGCATAAGCGCTTGCCTGGCAAGTGCAAAGTCCTGAGTTCGATCCCCGATACCGGAAAAAAAAAATGATGTTGACTGAGGTATTTGGTAATTGCTCTTCACCCAGGTGAGCATTTAACAAGATGTGAACAAACTGAATTCCTCCCTATTCCTACTTTATCAACATTTTCATGTCTGTGCAGGTGATGAATTTGTAAGATATTTCTGCATCTACTGAGTTAGTCACACAAATTTTGTCCTTATTCATTAATATGATTTACTGCATTAGTTGAATTTAGGTGTTAAACCAACCTTATATTCTTTAAATAAAGACATTTTGGTTCTGATCCATTCTATATACTGCTAGATTCTGTTTGTTAGCATTTTATTCAAAACTTTTGCATTTATGAAAAATATTTTTTGTGTGTATGTCTCTGTCTGGCATTAGAGAGGAATATGGGATCTAGTTGGCAACATGTGGTCATGCTCTGGATTGAATTTCTTTCTAGGAAGATGGCTTTCACCACTGTGTAGTATTTTGTCTGCACCTACCCTGAGGTCAATGTTTCCCCTGAACTGTGTAGCCACAGAGGGACTGTTCATCCTTTTAGAGACCTTGGCAATATTGTTAGTATCAATTCAGCTTCCTGGGGGTCATCCCTGCTTCTGCAACTGATGATTGGTCAGAATATGTCATCAGATACTTTGCTGGTGTTAACCACTGCTGAAAGATTTGACTTTGGGCACAGGAGAGCATGTGAAGCCCAGGCAGCTGTCAGGCCTGTGCCATTTTTACTCTCTGCAGAGCACCTTTATATCATTGTGCCTATGGCAAGCTCCTGGCAGGCCAAGGCTATGTGGAGAAGGTTACTGGCTCTTTCTTGTGTCCCCTGATTAAATTTGTGGCTAAGCTATTCCTTGTTCCAGCCTGACAAGCCATTTTAGGCTAATAGCACAACTGGTCATAGTTCCTCACTTGCCATTGAGATTGCTACTGATTTGGACAAGTTGATAGGCAGGAAGTTTTTGCCTGCTGCTCCAATAGTTCTACACTCTCTAATAGTGAAGCAGTTGGTAATTTGTAGCCTGACCCAGACTGTCAGAAGCACTCCACAGACAGAACCATCATGAGCAGGGTAAGGAGAGAGCAGAGGTAACCTTGTTGAAGTACACCACAGACCCAATTTCTCTTTCTCTGCATCTAGCATTTTTTTCATGGGTAGGAGAATTTCCGCTTATTGGAAGGCCTCAATTGACTCCCAAGGATCTGGAATATTGCTTTGGTCGTGTCTAGTTTTTAGCTCATTTTGGGGAAGCAGATATGAAACGCTTCTCCTTCCGCCATGGCATAAACCCTTGTTTGACACACACTTCCAATTCCATTCTCTGCTCCTCTGACTGAAAAGTGGGAGATTTGGTTTTAAGCCCCCGAAATGAGCCAGCTGTGTAGTTTGTGTTCATTCTTCTTTCCAACTCGGCTCCTGCTAATACAAATAAAGGAAGATTGACAAGGGAATGTCCAAGTCCACAACCAGCTCTCAAGTCTGATTAACTCAAAGAAAAAAACACATACTATTAATCAAGTCAATACATACTAAAAATCAAGTCCATGAAATACTCAGAATCACAGTTTTTACTTATCTAAGAGCACTTATCTTTCTTCCAGATGAAAGTGCAGACAGACATTCCTCTCTTCTTCCATCTCAAAATAGCCACAAGCCTCCATCTGGGTGCATATCTTCTTATGTCTGGCTTGGAATGATTGGAGTAGACCTGTAAGTTCCACCCACCATTTCCTCCCACCCACTCCCTCCCCATCACTTCCTGCTATAAGCAGCTGTCTCATCCTTCCCATCAGGACTTGCTACTTACCTCTGCAAATGCTTCCCTCTCTCAATGATGGACACTAAAATGTTGTACAGAGCTGTGTATCGAGTGGATGAATGATTGGAGCACTATGAAGCCATAGTATGAGTCTTAAGACAATTTCTTCAGCTAAACAGCATCCTTAGCTTCACCTATAGTTACATTTTAATAACTTTCAGTGAGAACTCATTTTAGCTACCACACATTTTACTACAATAATCAATGACATTTTGCATTAGTAACCGAGAAAACAATTTTAACTAGTTTCATGGTAGTTAATAATTCTACAATTCATTATGAGTATTTAAAGCTACTTCATGACATCTATACGTATATTTATGTATCTGTCCTTCAATTTAAAATATTACTCATGTGTACATTTTATTCAAAATTTATATTGTTATTTTACATCGCATTCACCTGACAGAAACCATATGCGCTGTGTTAACTCATCCTCCATTATTTTTACAAAAGGATTAATTTAACTTGCAATAAATAGGAGAGGGTTCGAGCACACTACAGAACACACTTAGGAAACTTTTGTTCCAGTTTTCTAATTTAATTTTTTACTTCCAGCTTTATTGAAGAATGATTGAAAAATAAAATTTGTATATATTTAAAATATGCATCATGGTGGTTTGATATATGTAAACAACATGAAATGATTTTCACAATCAAACTAGTTCACATTCATTATCTTACATATGTACCCTTTATATATGTACATGGTGAGAACATAAAGATACACTTTTTGCAAATTTCATGAAGATAGCATGTTATTAACTATGATCACATAGAAACTGTGCTGTACATTAGATCTTCAGAAATTGTTCATGCTATTCTGCCCCTTGACCACTATCTCCCCTTTTCCTCCCCCAGGAACTAGCACTCTCTGTCTAGTTCCATGACTTCAGCTTTTTTTTAGATTCCGCATGTAAACGAGATCATGCATTATATGTTTCTGTCCTTCTGTGTCATCCTTGTTTCACTTAATGTAATGTCCTATGGATTCTCCCATGCTGTGATAAAGGCCAGAATTTTCTTTCTTTTTAAAGCTGAATAATAGCCTTCTGTGAGGTACGTGCATGTGTGTGTGTGTGTGTGCGTGTGTGTGTGTAAAATCACATTTTCTTTATCCATTCATGTAGTAATATATACTTATATTGTTTTCATATCTTAGCATGAACACTAGAGTACAAATAATTTCTGTGAGGTAGTTATTTCATTTCCTTTAGGTATATACCCAGAAAAGGACTGCTGAATCATATAATAGCTTTATTTTTAATTTTTTGTAGTATTTCCATACGTTCACCACATAGACAGTATATTCTACTCCATTAGTTCTAACAAGTTACATTCCTGCCAACGGTGTGCAAGGGTTCCCTTCCCCCATGTCATCATCAGCACTTCTTATTGTTGACATTTTGATATTCACCATCATAGTAGTATGGGGAAGTATCTCATTGTGGCTTTGATTTGCATTTACCAGATGATAAGTGAAAATGAGATTACTGACCATTTGTATATCTTCTTTGAAAAAGTACCTATTTGAACTTCCAGGAATATGGCAACTGGGTAAGCAGCAGAGAAAGATCCTCCTGGAAGATTGCCTCCCAGACACTGGAATATAGCAACATGAGAAATACAGGAAGGAGAGAAATGGGTCCCCTGGGCCCAGAAAGGATCTGAAATGAGAATTGAAGCCCTCAGAAAGAGCAAACAAGACCTCTCCTGGAGGAAAGGCTTGGAGGGCCACCATGGTGCAGTTGGAGAAAGAGGAGGCAGAGAAGGAGGGAGTCACTGCTCCAAACACACCCTCAGTCCAATTCCTCATTCCGTCACTCACAGTTTCAGCTTCAGAGGGCTATGCTCTTGGGAGCCTCCCAGCTGGGCCAGGGGAAAACAGAGTTCCGAGAGCTGGTCCAGGACCAGAGCAGAGAAAGTGCAGCCCAGAAAAGAGGTAAGAGCAGTCAGGAGGTGTTGTCGAACCCAGTGTGAGGATGAGAAGTTACAACAGCCACTAAAACAGAATCCCCACTCTGCAGCAACCTTTCAAATCAGTGCCCAGAGGTAAGGCAGAGTCAAAGCAACCAGTACACAGCCCACCACATCCAGCTATATGCCTGCCTGGAGGCTGTGGCCTCCTACCTCTCCACTGTGTGAGCAACTACCAGCAGAGAGCAGCAGAGAGCAGGAGCAGCGACCCCAGGGCCACAGCAATTCCCAGGGATCCAGCCAAAGAACAAACAGGAACTGGAGCACAACAGTAAGAGAGAGCTGCAGATGGCGTGGACAACATGGCCCCACACCTTTCTCATTCCAACACCAAGCAAGAAGCACGAGCTGAGTTACTGGGCTTCAGCTCCCACCGTGCACTCTCTCTGTGAGCACCTTGAGTCTTGGTGGCCCAAGCACTCAACATGTGTTTCTGGTAGCAACAGGCTGAGTCCACTGGCTTCAGGACTCACCCTAAACTACTAATATGAGCACCAAGAGGTACTTCATACTGCTTGCATATATGAACACATAGCAACAAATTACACGAAAAGCAGCAGTCCTGGAGTCCGAGAAACAACAACATACTCTAGACAGCAGACCTGAGAAAATCCTCCAATTCTCTTCTAGAACTAGTACACACTTTACTACACACCTTGGACTACCTCAGTGAGCACAGGTGGGGGAGACCTCACCCCACTTGTGCCCAGCATCATAAGTGTGCCCAATGCCTAGCTGCAAGGGGCAGGAAGTGGCAGCACTAGAGATTGAGAGGTGGGAGGAGGCAAAGACTTGGAATTAGGGGGCAGATGCGGTTCTCTAGCTAGGTGGGGATAGCCTCCAAAGAGTCACAGGCAGCCTACAGGGAGACACTAGTGGCCTATAAAGGGACCCCCAGGGCCTTGACAGGGAGCTCAGCAGCCTGAAGGTGGAGGGGACTCCCTCCAGGCTAAATGAGAACCCTGAAGACCTGGACCAGGCTCAGGCAGCATGGTGACAGGGCAAAGCCTGGTGGTTCACAGGAGCAACCCCGTGGACTCGACTGGGCCCCCAGGAGCATGGCAACGGGGCTGAGCCCAGCGGTCCACAGGGGTGACCCTATGGACTCAACCAGGCCCTGGCAGCACGCTGATGGGGCAGAGCCCAGTGGTCTGCTGGGGGTGACCCTGTGGACTTGACTGGCCCCCCCGGAGCACCTCTCCAGGGCAGAGCCTGGTGGTCCACCAGGGCAACCCTGATGACTCGACCAAGCCTGTGGACACTCTGTATTGAAGTGGAGCCTGGCAGTTTGCTCAGTAACCCCGCCTACTTAAGCAAATCCCCAGTGGCCTTGAGGTATTATCAATGAGGACTTGACCATAGTGAATCGGGTTCCCTGCCTATCTACCATCTTTGAGGATGGATGCTTTTCCACCTCATAGCAATTTGTGTACACCCATGTTGGTTACAGCATAATTTGCACCAGCCATTTCTCTTCCCAATGTGAGAGCCCAAGGGAGAAAATAAACCAAAAAGTACCGTCATTATCAGAGGGAAGATGACTGATTGAGTGGTAGAACAACAGAGATGAGGGTGGAGAAAACTGATTTATCAAACAAGCCATCATCTGTATAACTGAGTAACAAATGCAAAGATAACATTATGTAATACAGCATCCATCCAGTGCTAATTCCCTACTATCTTCTCTATAATTTTGTATTTCCTGTATTGTTTTTGTGTTATTCTGGTTTATATGCCTCCATTCTTTTGTCTTTAAAATTTTAAAAAATTATCTATTTGACTTCTTTGCTCATTTTTTGTTTTCTTTCCTATTGAGGTATGTGAATTCCTTGTATATTTTGGATATTAATCATTTATCAAATCAAGTGCTTCTGCTTTCTCAGTAGTAGGTAGACCAGGATTAGAGTTGGCAGTTGGCTGGACTGTTACAAGGTGCAGTTATTCTTCTGAGGGGAGCGTTTTTGGAGGAAGTACAGGAATGATGCAGGGGCAGTAGGAAAAACACATAGGGTTGCCCCAGGCAGAGGGTTTGCATGAGCAGTTGCTGGGCATTGTTAGGAAGCTCTGGGCCCTACAAGGAGGCTTCCAACTCTGACATTCCATGGTATGAAAGTATTAATTACAGAAGCTCTGGAGCCTTCTTGTCATGAGTTTCCTCTCCTATAATATGATATGTATAGATCTTGTACATTTCTGAAATCTAAGGAATAGAAATTGTTGCCTTCTGACCTCATCTGTGCATGAGATGTTATTTTTCATAGAAAGAGCAACTGTTAACTAGATTATGTTGTTCCTCTGTATGCTGTTTCATGCTGTGCATTTGGGAGAGGAAGGGCTCCTTGGAGGATGACTTTCGCAGTAATTAGTTTCAGGGAATCTGCTTCTATTTTGCTCACAATGCATTTACCATTTGGGACCATCCCCAAGCCTACTGAGTTCTGCCTCACCTTCCTCATCAAATCCACCAGAAGGGCCTGTGCATTCTAACTCCAAAAGGGATGTCTGCAGAGTCCCTTTCCCTGAGACCTGCCTACCCTTCTCTGATTCAGTAAGAAGGCTTTTCATGGCTCTCCTTGGACCCTAGACTCTTCTTTCATTTTCTTCTCTATATTATGGCCCCCATGGTTTTCTTAAACTGTAGACCAGACCAGTAGTTTGTTGATGTTCTTAAAAGTTTCATTCCTTTCCACGATCTGTAGGGTCCTGCCAATCCCTCACTGTACCAACCCTCTCCACTCACACAGCCCACTGTCCTTCCCTGGGTCCACACCACAGTTTCTCTCCAGCTCTTTCCTGCTGTTCATGGAAACCCACTCACCCCTGCTGGGTCTAATTTGTCCTTTAAGTCCCAGCTTCTTCGAACCTCCATGATCACCCGTGTGGAGAGGGCGTGCTCTCCCCACCATCAGCCTTTTACTCTCAGACTGGTCCACACTAAACTTCCAGGAATTCACTAACGCACTTCAGCTTCTTCTCATTCCAGCTCTGGTGCCTGCAACAGTTTCTGCTCAGATACCAGACGGCCCTGTGTCCTTGCTGTCTGTGTTGTCCTGCAGGCAATTGTTTGCCTTGAGTACCCCTCTCCTATAAGTCCAGCAAGAACTGCCTTTTCCATCTCAATATTTCACTTGCTGGGGTGGAATGCTGGCTTCTGGGCCGCCTCAGTGTAGAACCAGAACTAGAAACCTTGCTCCACTCTTCTGCTGGGTGGAGCTGGCCTACTTTGATTGTTCAGTTCTGTGTTTTGCTCTCTTTATGTGGGGGTCACATCACTCCAGTTCTTTTGCTTAGCATCCGGCTTAGCCACAGTTTGCTCATTTGCCACCATAACCAGCAGAAGGACCATTTTGTTGTTTCCAGCATAGATGTGGGAAATGGAACTTCAGTGTACAACCTCGTGAGCAGGTGTGAGACAGTCTAACCCCTTGTGGAAGACACGATGCATGGAGTAAGGGCATCTTGTTCTTCCGGGATAGGACAGGGCAATCTTCACATGCTGAGCTTCGCATTCCAAGACTAGAGTGGGCACTGGCACAGCTCCTCAAGCATTTCATGCTACCAACCCTAAATTTTTGCCTCCTTGAGTAATCTAAGTTTCTCATGGGCAATGAATAGAACTGGTTTTATTTTGTCTCTTAAAGAATTTAAATAATGATTTTATAACTGTCTCTTTTTGTTTTTCCCTTGTTGGAAGTACCAGCAGTTCTGACTCTGCCCCGGACATGCTCCAGACTTCAGCAGAGGTGTGGACCTCCAGTTAGAGTGCCTGGATCAAATATAGCACTGCATGTGTTCACCTGTGCTGAGCCTCAGTCTCCCCATCTGTGGAATGGGAAGAATGTTTTCTGCCTATGGTGGAAGTAGCTCATTATCTCTCCCAAATACATGTTCCCCTTGCGAGATCAGGCAAGATATCATCAGGGACCCTCTTCCTGGCCAGGGAAAGCCTTTGTCAGAGCCCCTGGCGTTGAATAGGCTCATGGGACTGGTCCAGCTAATGGGACATGAGTGAAAATATTGTGTGGCTCATACCAAGGTGGTTAAGAAATACGCATCCCTACTTCTCTCCCTTCCTCCACTTGTCACTGGATTTGGATGTCACCAAAGCTCACAGGGCCAGCATGCAGATGGGAGGGCTGCATCCCAGGTTCCAGGTAAAAAACTACCTGTGCTGCATCATTGTGAAAACATAAAATAAATGTCTACTGAGCTTGACTCAACTTGTCACAGCAGCTCATACTGCCTTGACTGACATACTGCCTCAGAGGTTCATGAGAAAACAGGAGGGAGGTGTTTGTGGAGGTGTTAGCAGGGTGACAGAGGTCAGCTAAGCCCCACACTCACTTGAAAGCTGTCCCCTACACATGTTGCCTAGTACTTCTGACAACGGTGAGTTAGTAGCAGAGCTTGCATGGAGATGTCACTTTTGTTCAGACATAATAAGGAGATATTATTTCCTGATTCAGTATTGAGCAGGATTGTTTTGGAGAAACCGTGTCCCCTCTGACTTGGAGGTGTTAGATGTGTGAGCCACGTGGGGGCAGCTGGCTGCTGATCACCTTCATGTTGTCTGGCTGCATAGGAGGACAAGGGATGAGGCCCTGTGCCTGAGTGAGTGTATACTGCTCTAGCTCCCATTCCACAGTTTTGTGTAAGGAGAGTTTCAGAGGTGTCAATTCTAAATTATGTCTAAAAATAAATGAAAATAACAATAATACCTTATTGCATCTTCCCTTTTACAAAGGGCTGTAGTCTATTGGACCATAATAAGGGGCATTTACTGAAGTCACAGAGTGAATAGCAATTTGCATATATTGTTTCCTATTTCTTAGGGCTTTTGTTAAGATTCCATCAATTTAGCACCATTTCATAGGCACACAGTAGAAAATTGTCTGGAGCACTTGTGTCCTTCACTGAAGGGCCCCAGGCAGAGGCCAGCAGGGTATCACTGAGGCTGGCTCTGCTTTGCTTCCCCACTTCCTACAGTGGCAAGTTCCCAGTCACTTTCTCTCCCTACCTGTGGCCAAGGTGCAGACTTAGCACCCAGGGTCTCATTTGCAAGGAAAGAGAGCAGCCTGGTGTTTCAGTCTAGGCCTCAACCATGATGAGATGAAGGAATGGTGTACTGGAAGAACAGGATGAAGGAAATCATAGGGCTATCCCAAAGGACAGGTTCTCTTCCCATAAAACAGCAGCCCTGCCTTTTATTGGAAATAAGCCAAATCACAGGTAGAGATTTGGATTATAAGAAAAAGAGTATCTTCACATTTATGTCAACAGTTGAAGCTCACAGATGTGTCCAAGCAGTCTCTTCTTGCATTCAGGTGGCGGACAGCATATTGCTTCCTCCCACAGACAGCACAGCATTCCTATTGCTCCAGGACATTACATGGGCCAAAGGCTGGAGACACACACAAGACAGGCAGTGGGAGGAAGGAAGAACAGCCCCTGAGTTTGTGGACAGGGGATGTGTTTAAAATCCGATGCTGGTAGGCTCGGACATGTCAGCTGCTCCAAAAATAGCAATGTGTTCCAAGCACAAAGCATGTTCCAGACATGGCGCTTGGCACTTTCTGTGCTATATGATGGCTGATCTCATGGAACAATTCAGAAGAACAGAACAGGAGAGTCATGCATCCATCACAGCCTAGAGAGACTGATCGATCTGCCCAAAAATGCTGTGAGTGCCAATTATGGGAGGACCCAAGTCCAAGCCTACCTGACTCAGAGGCAGAACACAAGCAGGCAGGCCGGATTGAGGGGTATAATGACAGGGATGCATCTGACAGGAGACCCAGGAGAGGCCCCGAGGAGGTAAAAGTAGGTCCTAAAAGGTAAATCTGCACTCCTGGGCTGTGCCAGGAATGAGAACAAGGAAACACACTGTTACGCTGTTGCAGCCATGGTCCTTCAGGAGCAGTTCTGTCTTCCCACCTTTGACCTTTGACCAACAGAAAGCAATAGAGGAGATACAGGGTCAAGCCTGAACTTTGGGAAAGCCTGCGGTACCCACCACCCTCTCTCATGAAACCAGAGAAGTGGTCCTTTTAAGAACCCCACCCACCCTATGGGGGCCACCTCCAGAGGTGAAAGGGACATGCGAACAGGGAGAAACACTAAGGCTGCATGCAGAAAGAGAGACTTAGCCCCCATGGGGCTGCAGCTGAATGGAGAGCCTGTGGTTCACGAGGCAGGAGCTACAGTGAGTCACGACAGCCCAGATGGCAGAGCGTCAGGCACATGAATTGACCAGTGGTGTTCTGAGTAACTAGGTTCTGCTAGCATGCACAGAGTGAACCAGGATGCTCACGGGTGCAAGGGTGCAGAAAGACATAGCTGAACAGATGCAAGTGGTCTGAGTGGTAGAGATTGGATGATATGTGGTTAGTGCCCTCATGTTCACGGATGCCAGGTCAAGGTTTGTCTACTTTATGAAGGCCACTATAGGTAGCCACTTAAGGTATCTCAACAAAGTCACATGAAGCCTATGCATCGCAGGAAAACAAAACTGTTTGCAGTTACACAATGAGTGTGGAGCAGAGATGGTGCTGAAAGCTGGGGATTACTGTTCCACCTGAAGATGGAGCCAGGTACCAGACTCCTGGAGAAAGCACAGAACCAGGAAGTCTTAGAACCCAAGGCTGTCAGTGGAGAAGCACATCTCCAGCTGCGTCCAGTGGTTTCAGTGGCCCCCATTCTGAAACGGTCCATTCCCCAAAGCACCCCAGAGACAGAGCACAGGTGCTAGAGGCTGGAGACAAGCTAGCCCAGACATCTCCGCACAAGAGGTGCCATTTTGGAGCTCCACAGGAGTCTGATGTCAGAGGCTGCTACCCTGGGACCGTTGCCTATTTCCAGGCAGTTATTTGAACACGGATGGCAGAGGCTAGAAGAGCTTGAGTAATGATGGTGAGAAGGGGTCGCAGTGTTCAGAGTTATGCGAGGGCTCCAGACATTGTCCACACCTCATGGATGTGTGCTGCAAGGACACACAGACGCTAAGCCTTCGTGGTAGTCCCTCATGTAATAAGGAGCCAGTCAGCAGGATCCTTGCAAGATGACCTGGGCAGATAGGATTCTGCTGGCTGAGCAGGTTGGGCTTAGGGCTTGTATTCATCCATTTCCCTTTGCTATAATGAAATACGTGAGGGTGGAAAACTTACAAAAACAACTTTATCTCACAGTTTCTGAAGCTGAAATCCAAACAGCAGGACTCTGGTCCTGGTGAGAATCTCCTGGCTGTTTCACATCAACACTGATGGTATCGTGGCAGGAGTGTGTGCACGAGAGAGGGATCCCGTGGTGAGAGAGGATGTCAGAGCTTGGAGAAGAGTTTCGTTGCTCTTTCTACAATCCTTTCTCATAAACAACTCAGAGTCCCACAGGAACTACCTGTCTCCCTTCCCAAGGCAAGGTTCCTAGTGACTTGAGTGATAATGTTCCACTAAACTTTACCTCTTAAAAGTTACATTACATTTTACATTACCATACAGAGGACCAATGTCCCCTTGGAGGGCAAATGACATCTAAACTATAGCCTCAGTGTCTCTGAGGCCTTTTCTAATATGCTAACCCACCATACACATGACCTGCCCTCTCCAAATGCACAACATGGTTGTCTCTCAAAGGCATTTAACAGGAGAGGGACCAGGGACCATGTACTGAGATTTCTTTTACAGGAAACAAAGGGGAGAATTGCAGCAACTCTAGATTTAGACATGTGCCCAAGGGTGGCCAAGAGGGGGTGGATGGCCCATGGCTGAAGATGTTCCAGAGCAACCATAGTGTGAAGGCCAATATCCTAAAGTCACACATCTTAAGCCAAAACCAAGCTCCCCCAGGATCCTTCTCAGTGTCAGTAGTGATGATATGAATGGGCCTCCAGGATGACCTTGGCAGCCTCTGAGAAAGAATGACAGAGGCTGCCTGAACCAGAGAGAGAGGTACGGCATCACAGGAGGACTTAGCAGTAAATCACTTAAATTCTTCCCTGCCACCCTTCTACCCTGCCACGGGGACTGGCCTAGTATCAAGAGCTGTCCCTGTAGCAATTAGGCACTAGTACAGCACCTCTGTTTTACTAATGCTTGGTGCAAGCTAAAAGAGCTGAGTCATCTCCTGGGGGCTCTTTCTCTTACTGTCCCTGGTCCTGGCCCTCCATGAAGAATGTCTCTCTGCCCAGACATTGGCAGCAGCATCTGTAGCAGCCAGCTGGAGAAGTTAAACAGATAATTACCTCCGCATGCATCATGGTGAGCCAGTTATTAACGCACTGATTAATTGCTTCTAAAGTATATGCTGAGTGACATTGAAACCACATGAAAGAGTATTGGGCAGACATCTGAAATAAGAACATTTCTCAACACACCAATTCCCCTTACTAATGGTGTCCTCTCACTTGGAATTATGGAGAATTTTCAAGATGATAAAATGGCATTGATGTCATTTTGATTCTGCTGCCTGACATGTACAGTGTGGTCCAGACACCAGGGCCGCACAGCATGGCCACACAGAACCAGGCAGAGTTGATCCTATATGAGGAAATTTTGACATTCTTGCCTTATTTCTGGCACATGGATTTCCAAGTCTTCCTAAAATTTAGGGTTTTGCTGTATCACTTTTCCTATGGACATAGCTCATCCCTAGGGTGCTAACAGCCTTTTAATGTGCTATGTTTTTCCCATGAACTGTGTGACAACACAGCAATGGTCATTTTGCCGTTGAGTGGCAGAAATGAGCTTGGAGACCCCTTGGAAAGGCCTGTCAAAGGACATGTCTCCAACCTGATTTTGAGTCCAGTGTTTGACTTCTTGGATCTAAAATTCCTGATAGAAACATCCCCCCAAATCCCCTCAGTCTCTAAGTGGGGCAAAGGCCAATGCGTGCATTTCTAGAAGCCAACTGATGGATGGAAGAAGCAAAAGATGTCCCCTCCCACAGCCAGTTGCACCCCATGAACAATGAGCTGGGGGTGGCCTGAAGTCTGACCCTTCAACACAGTGACCATGTTCCTCACACAGTATTACTACAGGCCTGGGGCCTGGGTGGGCATGATTGTGGCTTCAGCTAGTGACATTCCCTTCCTCCATGACTACCCTTTCCATTCCTGTCCACTGTGTGTAGCACAGTAGGAGTCCATCTACTTTTCTTCTTTAGTACTAAGGATTGAGCCCAGGAACTTTATAGTGAACTTATTTACAGTTCTTTCCCTTATTTATTTTGAGACAAGTCTTATTAAGTCATTAAGTTGCCCATGAGGGGCTTGAACTTGTGATCCTTCTGTCTCAGCCTCCCCGAGTACTGAGATTATAGGTGTATGCCACCATGCCCAGCTCAAAGTTTACCATTTTATGGACCATCTACCTGCACATTCCAGGGTGAGGAGATGCTGGGTCCTGAAGGAATCTGTGCGGCTGTAGAACAGCCTACCGATAGCCCCCCTAAGCATACACATAGAACCTTGTTGTCTGCTCCTAAGGTCTGGACCTTCTCCTGATCCTATCCCCTGACCCTATGCCCTGATCAGATATATACCTGGTGTTTAATTGGTGCCTAAGACAACTTTGTTAAAGTTTTAATTAGTAATAGAAACCTCATAATAAACTGTCTGAAGTACATACAGTTGAAAGTGTATGTACTTCCATGACTTCAGAATGCAGTTATAGATGGTGCTCTTGGAACAATAATTCCACAGAAGGAACAAATCCTGAAGTGGGCATTTCTCTAAGGATCCTCTCACCACCTTGGCCCTTCCTGACCCTCTTCTCTGAAGTTCTGATGAATCACTGATGGAGATATGGTAACAATTTCCTCATTGATGATAGTATTTTGTGCCTCCGTTTCTCTTTGCTAGCCCTTGTTCTTGGAGTTTAAATGATACTATGAGTTTTGATGGTATTTATAGTAAGGAGTGCAATTACATGACCATCCACAAGTTATATACACCCTATGCCTCAATTTTCTTCTCTGCATAAAAGGAAGACAATAGTCACTGTGGACTAAGGATATGTGTACCCCCATCCCACAAATTTCACATAGCTAAGTTCTCTCCCACATTGTGATGGTATTTGGAGAAAGAGCCTCTGGGAGGTTATTAAAATTAGATGATGTCATGAGAGTGGGACCATCACCACTATGGGTTTAGGACCCTCACCAAAGAAGAAGAGGCAGGATCTCTCTCACTCTAGTTCACTAATCAAGGAAGGGCCATGTGTGGACACAATTCAAAGACAGCCAGCTGAAAAGCAAAAGAAGGCCTCTTACGAGACACACCTTGATCTTAGACTTGACTCCTGAATGAAAAAGTAAATGACACCAGGCAGTGACATTATTGCACATTCCTAGCATTGACATGATGATTTCAAGCACTTGCCTAAGGTCATACACCATTGGTGGGTGGGGCTGATGTGGTAGATTAACTAATGGTCAACTTGTAACACCCAGCTGCACTGAGTCAGCATGATTTTGGGTGTGGAAGGCCTACCTGAGGACTGTTGCCAACAGATTAAAAGGAGAACTAGATAAGAAGATGGTGTGCTATTGATTCTCCTTGAGAAGCTCGTCGCACTGATTTTCCTGTTAGGAGTTCAGCTGTTCTCATGGTCAGAGGAGCTCAGGTACTTGCTGTTGCTAGGATGGCTGTGGTTCTCTTCAGGGGAAAGGGTGCTAGCGTTACTTGCTGGCACCCGGGCAGATCTCTCAGCCTGGTGGCACAAGTCCTTCACCCCACTGACACAGATTTCCTAGCTTCTAGCATGACCTTTGGGCCTTCCCAGTGCAGGTCCTTGATAAAGACTTGCATGAGACATTGTCATGAGCTCTAGATCCTCAGCTGGACTCATTGAGGACATTGCCATGGGCTAGGCTTTCAGCTGGACCCCTACAGGACACTGCTATGGGATCCAGACCCTCAGCTGGATTCTTTGGGTCTCTAGTGTATGCAAAGATCTCCCGCACTCTTTTACATTTGACTTTTGGGTGACTATTATAAAATAATCCTACAAATTATGTACCCTGTAATAAATCTATTCCCTTGAATTTAGGTCTGTTTGGTTCCAAGTTCCGAGTCTCTCCACTGGATAGCGGAACTAGCTCTTAATAATGTGGCCTTCCTAAATACATCATTATACCTGTTTAGGAAACCTTGTCAGTGACAGTACCTTCCCCTGATAGACTCCCCGTGACTGATTTTCCAAATTAAGTTAACATGTTTATAACTGTTTCTTCCTATAGTGCACAGTGGCGGGTTCTTTATTGTGTGTGCATGTGGGGTTTTGTTTCTAACATGGTTTCCCTTATCCTCCCTGCCTTTACAACCTAACGTGATTAGCGCCCTGGAAAGTGGAGCTCATTAGAGATGCTGAATCTGGAGCCCGCTAGAATACCAAGTGTCTGAAGCAAAGTGAACGAGCCCTTCAGAACTTTTCAAATCAGTAGAGCCTGGCCATATTAATTATTAACTGCACTGTGGCCTAAATAAATCTGAGGCTCATGCTTCATTTAAACACTGCTTGTCACACATCGTGTTCACTGGGTCCTCCAAATAGTTTGAGTGCAAAGGAAAAAAAGACACTGTCTTTCAAGTGCAATTTTATCTGGGGTAACTACACAAATTAACACAGCTTACCTTTAACTGGTACCAGAATTCTCATGCTCTAGCATGTGCAAATGGCACAGTGATCCCTCTATGGTCAAGATGAGAATGGTGAGAGGACCTATCACTGGAGGGCTAAATGACCCTTCTTTAATAAATATAATTTCTTATTATAGAGTATCAATCTGTGTTCATTCAAAATTTGTCAGCAAGATTATTGTTGCACATTTATCAAAGAGATCTGTTTTGCCAATAGTCAGATGACTGTTAAATGACACCAATTAGAATAAAGTGCACATTTTTTAGAATAAAGGCCATCCTTACTGATAAGTGCAAAACCTTTTTCTGGCTATGGATTTGTGTCAGTTCAGCAAACTCCAAATACCCCTTCTGCGTTTGCTAGCAATCATGGATCAGGTGATTGGGTGCAGAATCTACAAATAGAGAATCAATACTAGTGACTGCAATTTGAATATGTGTGCTTCCAAACACACCTCTGCCCTGCTGCTGTTCTTTACAGAATAACCACAAAAGGCCAAGAATGAAACTCTCTGTGTCTGAATAACTTTCTCAATGTTTTTTATTCTTCTTTCTACCATGTTATGGTTTCTATCTAGATGTCTTCCCAAAGCCTCATGTGCTCATAGGTGGGGCTTTGGGGATGTGATTGGGTCATAGAGGCATGATACTTACCAGTGGATTCATCCACTGGCAAGTTGATAGATAAATGTGATGGGTGGTGGACCCTGGTCAGAAGAGGTGGGTCACTGGGCACATGGCCTGGATGGCTGTATGTCCCTCTCTCTCCCTTTGATCTCTCTCTTCTCCTGCTGCTATGCCATGAAGGGACTTTTCCTCTCCCATGAGCCTCTGCCATAGCACCCTGCCATGGAGTCAGAGGACAATAGATTGAAACCCCCACCAACTGTGAGCCAAAATAAACCTCTCTTTCTTTAAACTGTGGCTTCCAGGTACTGTGTCTCAGCAATGAGAAAATAACAAAAATACACCAAGTCTTTGCCATCAGCAACTTTCAGGAGTCCAGTGTCCTGCAAAATGACAAGGTGAGCGTGCTCAGCACACGCTCCTGTCCCCAGTCAGCCAGCTTGAAGGCGAGAATCCCCCAAGCTGTATGAGAGATAGTAGACATTCCTCCATGGGAATGGTAGGAATGTGACCATTGGAACTGTGTGCCTCTGTGAGGCCCTAGGCAGGAAGCCCAGGCAGAACTGGACATTTCTAGGAGGCAATCCTAACGCTCCTGGTGTCCCTGGGGAGGGAACATGGCATCCTTGTGACATCCAAATCTGAGTTCACCTGAAGTCTGGTGTTAGAAGGATGAAAGCTTGAGCTTTCCGGTGCCTTCTTCCTCATAAGCCCTCAAATCAGGGCACACTAGGTTGGGGAAGTGGGGGAGGGGAGGAGGGAGAAGAATGAAAGAAGGGAAGGCAAGGGCAAAGAAGAGGGGAGAGGAGGGAAGAGAAAAGAGGGAAGGAGAGAGCAGAGAGGAGGGAAGGGCCGTAAGAAAATGTTTATGATCTGTGTCTTGGCTACTTTCCTCTGTTTCTGGGACAAAATACCTGATGCCCAAAATGAAGGAAGGAAGTCTTATTTAGCTTACAGTTTGTGGAGGTTTCAGTCCATACTTGGCTGGTTCTGAGACAGAGTAGCACATGGAACACAGCAAAAACCAGAGCAAAATGGGGGAATGGAGGCAAGCAACCTCTTTCTCTCCCTTACACTGTATGCAAACTATCCGGCCCAGAGTGGATGAAGCACTCATAATCCCAGCATTGGATCATGGATCAATCATAAATCCTAGAAGCCTGCCCCATGGCTGCATGAGGATTTGCGGGGACCCGCGAACACAAACCATAACAATCTGCTTTCCATTCCTGAACTTTTAGGATTTCAGCAAGCCCGGATTGCAGCTCCCAGAACATCCTCTTTCCTGCCTCTCTGCCTAGAGCCTGCAACTGCATGACATCTGACCCAGGTGCTTCAGACTGCTGGCTTCCCAAGGGATGAGCCGCTCAGTGCCAAAGTTGTACCTGAGGGAAGCTAATTTTAGCTCTTGGTCTTCTCCGCTCAGCCCCCGTGGCTGAGATGCCTTGAACTGTGCTTCTTCCTCAGTCTCCTCCGCTTGCTGTTCCCGTTTCTCCACTGTTGCCCCCAAAAGCAGGAGCCAGCCCTGTGAAGCAGAGTATAAGCAGTGCTGAGGGGGCTTTTTTTTTTTTTTTTTGTGGTACTAGGGATCGAACTCAGGACCTTGTGCTTGCCAGGCAAGCACTTATTCCGCTGAGCTATATCCCCAGCCCCGAGGGGGCTTATTTTGTTTTTAAATGTTCTCAGAGTTTAATCAGAAGCACGTTTAAGTCAGGGGAAAAAAGCCAGCAATAGTAAGCATTTTTTTTCGCCTTTTTAGAAAAGACGATTCTAAGATTTTTGTAGAAAAAAATTCTGAGAGTCAAAGATTTTTTCTTTTCTTGTTTTCTTTTTCCAGGCATCTGGAATCTAGGTAAGAGGTCCAAACACTCTCTCTGCAGAGATTTTTATGCTATTACAAAACATATTGTTCCCAGTAAGGAACTATGATAACTGCTTTTGGTCTCAAAAGTTTTTAAAAATTAGAAATTTAGACATTATGGATTTGGGGACTTTATTTACTTTTTTTTTTCCTCATGGAAGGCATCAAAGTCTTCTAGTGGCTTCACTCAGTGATTGGATGAACCAGCCAGCAACTTCAGTGTCAAATCACATCTGGATCAGCAGAACCAAATGCCACACATAAAGCCTAAAGTCATCATCTACTAAACATAAAGTTGTGAAGGAGTCATGTTACCTGGAAGTCTGAGGCAGGAGCATTCACCCCAGGTAAACTGTGCTGGCCCACCCCAGGCTGAGGCCTGAAATTAGGTGTCGTGTTAAAATCCTGGCAGAAACATCATGAGCCAATCTGCTTGGAAGTGGGTTGGTGTCTATGCTTCTCATGGGAGGAGAATGGAGAAAAAAAGCAGCCAGGCATCCAGAGGAAAAACACAGCTAGAAACAGTTTATGGGTAGCTCAAAGGGTCCCAGGGAAAGAAGAAGAAAATGCATTTCAGCTTCCTAACTCTAATAAGCATTTAGTGTGCCTTTAAAAGACCTCAACATTCACTGAAATTTCCCCCTTGAACTATTCAGAGGGTCTCATTGCTTCCTCTCATCTTCCAGGCTGTGAAGCAGTGTGCGTGTTAAGAGCCCACAGAGATGAACAGGTGGCCCTGCTGAAATATCATCCTGGAAATGTCATAGCTTATGGGAGTGTGTTATTTCGTTTAAATTGGGACGATGAGAAAGGTACTGTCATTTTCCTTGTTTAGGGAGTATTCATTTGCATATTTCTCAAATTTCTTATAACAATGAGCTGGGTTTTGTATTTGATTTACATCATTTAAGGGGAACAAGGACAGTCTTAAGTGGCCTAGGGCCAGTAACTCTCTGATTGATGCAGCTCCTTGTATGTCTGGCAATGAGTTACTCCTTTACATTACTGGCTCAGTGGATGTGGTCTAAATATTCATTACTGGGGCATTCCCTAGGCCAATGAGCTTGCTCTGGTGGATAGTTTTCTGATAAAAGAATCCAGGATCTAAGTGAGCCACACATTTCCTCTCCGCAGCACACAAGTGCTACATGACCACAAGTTTGTTTCCTGATTCAAGTCATCACGCTTTCAGGAGAGGACATCAGAGATGGTAGAGAGCACATTGACCCCACTACTGGTGGTTGGAAGGACTGTCATTGCCACAATTCAAGGAATCTAAGCCCTAGGGTTGGGAGCAGCAGACCTTCTGGAGCTACTCTGAATCAGACAATAGTTCTTCACTGTCACTGTGTGTGTGTGAGTGTGAGTGTGTGTGTGTGTGTGTGTGTGTGTGTGTGTGTGTGTTTATGTTACAGATTGTATGTATAATGCAAAGCTTTAGAACAGACTTAATTTGAATGGGTAAAATCTGAATAATTCACATAGAATTGGAGGCAGCAGAATTGGGGGATCCTCTCCAGTGTTTAAAACAATGCAAGAAAAATTTAAAGTACTCTGGAGTCGCTGGTTGCTGGTCTGGAATTTTAGGCAGTGACAACACTGAGATTGAGACTGGAGCACTCACAACCGAGTTTCACTGGACCCAGACACATTTGTTTTGTCTTCAACTTAGTCATAAAGCCCTGGAGTTGGAAACTGTATTCTGTGGCACTTTGGTTACCCATGTCTATTGTGATGAAAGATCCTCAAAAGTAAAGTTAAACTTGAATTTATTTGTTCATGGACAAAGAATCCTTAGTATAAAACACTTAATTTTCATGACATTTTTTACTAGAAGGAGAAAAATATGTCTCTTAACATTTGTGAAATCTTATGTCTAAAGACTTATTCTAGATATAAGAAAACAAGTAAAATAGGTCTACAACAGTTCTAATAGCCCCAGGATACATAAACCCACAGAGAGGCTAATAGAACATGCAGGTAGTTACTAAGGTGCAATTACAAAGCAATTAGGAACATTGATGTTTTTCTCAAAGATGTTGGCATTTTGTTGAAATATGAGTAGCCAATTAAAACTATGCTTTTCTAAATAAAGGGAAGAAGTATGATAAACCAGCCTTTCTGGAAGTGGAAGTTTAGTCAAGGAACACATATATTGAGTAAATTTTAGGGAAGATGACAACAAGATAAAACAATTAATGTGATAATTCTGGCTCTGCAGAAGCACCCATAAGAAAGATGTGTTGGGCAATGCCTGGTGGCCATCATCACATTTTCAGTTTATTTTCTATGGCAGCCACCGCAGTAAAGGATGGGAGCAGCAGTGGCCCTATTAGATGGGTTAACATGTGAGAGCAAGAAAGTGGGAAGACGACACTCTCTAGCCAGTATTATTCTTAGGCAAAGTACAGAAGAAGGGACGAGAGCAGAATCCCATCTGATCATTCTTTACCTTAGATCTGCTTGGCTGAATCCAATCAGAAGCCACAGCACATGAAAAACATGTCATCTATATAGATCAGCTTCTTGGGAATAGGGCAGAAAGGACAGTGGGGACAGTACAGCCTATGAGCTGGTGTGAAACATCCATCACAGCATCTAATTAAGAGAGGTAAGTTCTTTGTCATGAGTCACCTTGGGTCCAAAAGACAGTCTCCTCCATGTCTATTCCAGAGAATGACATTAGTTGGTGCTGAAGTGGTATTTGAAGAGTCAGAGAAATGGATGAACAGATAGATCAATGAATCAATTGAAAGATAAGTTGATCTCAGAATGGATAAAAGGATAATATATAGCTACATGGATGGAGGGAAACAGGAAGGGAGAGAGGGAAGAATATTTGGAAAACATTGGTTAAGGGTGGGAGAATTGACTTATAGATGGATGATGGATGGAGAGATGAATAGATGGAAAGATGGATAAAATGAGATTGAAGGACCCAGCTGGGGCTGTTGTGAGTACTTGCGCACCTGCTCAGTGAAAAGCAATACTCCTCATGACCCTACCCTGAAATTACTTCTGTCTCAATCAGGAAACTTTGTACAACTCATGATAGGAGGAGCTTTGTATCATTAAAGATATTGAGACATATTAAATTTGTACTTTGTAAGGAAAATCTGTCCTTTAAAATAAACCAATAAGTGCTGGATGGTTGAACAATTTCAACTGCTCAGGTAGTTTTGAACACTAAACTATTTTAAATCTGTTTTTCAAGTTATGATTGCAAAGAAACATTGTTTAAAGTATTAAACATGTTGAAGTGGAATTAAGGAAGCAGCATGAAGTTATAATAACTTGACAAATTTGCCTAACAATTTTAGTAGATTTATTAATTATAATCATTCAGTCAAGATCCTTTAACACTTTATATATGTCCCATACTCACAAAATAATAATAAAAATTTTAAGTAGATATGATTTACCAATTTGGCTTTTTATTTATATACAAAAATAGTTTATACAAGGGTGATCAAAATATATAGTAAACATTTAAATTTTAAAATTGATTACAATAAAAGACAGATTGTGATTAATCCATCTCAAAATACCCCTCCTCTCTTTGGACACACTTATCCCATCATTTGTGCCACTTTTGGAAGCAGTCTGGAAGTCTTTTGTGAATGTCTTTATGAGGTGTGGTCAAAAATACAGTGAACATTGCTGCCAAATTCCATCCATGGAAAGATAGGCTCATATAAATGTAACAGTGGGTCTTCCTCTAACTTCCTAACTGGCTCAGGCACCATGTTACTTCCAGCTCTTCCCCAAAGCCAAATGACCATGAAAGGTAAACATTTTCAATCAATTCAGGACATCAAGGCAGCCATGACTAGGCAACGAAAGGCATTCATGAAAAAGGACTTCCAGAGCTGCTTCAGAAACTGACAAGAATGATGGATAGGTGTATTTGAACTTAGGGAAAATATTTTGAGATCGATTCATGCCAATGCGTCTTGCATTGTAATAAATTTTCAAAACTGTAAGTATTCATTGTGTTTTTAACATCCCATCTTTTACAGTAGGTGTAAGTAGAGAATATCTCAAATGGAAACCTGGAACTTGCATTTATTTTGCCTTTGAGAAAGAAACAAGAAAATAGTAAAGGTTGTTTCTTCATTTGAAAGTGAGAAATTACAAGTAGCTATGTGAGGAGTCATTTTTTACATGTTTTAAGGTCATGATATTGAATGTTGTTTGGTTTTATGTAGCTACTCTGTCAGGCCTCCCATCTGTGGGTTCTGCATTCTTGAATTTCACTAACTGCATTGAAAATATTTTTTTAATGCCTCTGCACTAAACAAGTGCAGACTTTTTCTTCTCATTATTCTATAGTACAACATGCTATTTACATGCTATTTACATTTTATTAGATATTATAAGTAATCTGGAGATTATTTAAATATATAGGAGGATATGCATAAGTCATATGTGAAAGCTACACCTTTTTGTATAAGGAATTTAAGTACCTGCAAATGTTGGTATGTGCAGGAATTCCTTGAATGTATATCTATAACGCTATCTACCGATCTACCAATCTATCTCTCTCTCTCTCTATCCTATTGTATAAGCAAACACGTGCTTCACTTTAAATCATTTTATTTTTTTATTTTTTTATTTATTTTTTTTATTTTTTTTATTTTAGAAACATAAAAGTACAAAAACATATTGACAAACAGACACCAATTATCATAAAAAATAGTACAATCACAACTAATCTATAGACAAGGTGATATGGTCTCAACAGTGGTTATTGCTTTATCCATTGATATCTTCGAATTGTAAATGTATGAACCCATATACAGACATGCAAATTTAGT
>PVLD010017900.1:0-40503 GCA_004027595.1 Dinomys branickii | reverse complement strand
TGCTTTTTTCTGGGGACCTGTTGCATGGAGAATTGTTTTCCAACCTTTAAACTTTCAATCTGTGGATTTCCTTTTGAGTAAAATGTGCTTCCTGTATACAGCATATCGGTGGATTGTGTTCCTTAATCCACTCTTCCAATCTTTTCCTTTTGACTTTTGAATTGAGGCCATTTACATTCATCTTTATCATGGTTATATGTTGGCTTATTCTAGTCATGTTATTTACTTGTTGTTTTCCTTCTTTTGCTGACTGTTTACTTGCTTGTTCTGTTTAGGGAGTTATTTCTATTGTTGTTCTTGGGATTGTGGTCTCTTTTTTCTCTGTCTAGAATATCTTTTAGTGCTATTTGCAACGCTGGTTTGGCACTCGTGAAGTTCTTCAGTTGTTCTTTGTCGTGGAAATATTTTATTTCTCCATTGAATTTGAGGGATAGTTTTGCAGGATACATCAGTCTGGGTTGGAAGTTGTTTTGTCTCAGAATCTGTAATACCTCACTCCAAGCTCTTCTTGATTTCATGGTTTCCGTTGAGAAGTCTGCTGTGATTCTGGTGGGCTTTCCTTTATAGGTGATCTGTTTCATTTCTCTAGCAGCTTTTAATATTGTGTTCTTTTGCTGGATATCTGGGATCTTGACTAGTATATGTCTGTGTGTGTTTTTCTTTGGGTTATGGATTGTTGGGGTTCTATATGCCTCGATTAACTGAACTTCAGTATCTTTTACCTTGTTTGGGAAATTTTCTGCTATTATTTCCGCAAATATTCTTTTTATATCTTTTGTGTGGTCTCTTGCTGTTTCACTCACTCCTATTATGGGAATATTATTTCGTTTTGCCTCATCTTGGAGCTGTTGGCTTGATTTTTCTTGTGTCTTTGATGATATTTTGAGATCCTTCCTTTCATGCTCATAAGCTGCCATGCTGTCTTCAAGTTCTGAAATTCTATCTTCGGTTTCATTTAAACGGTTTTGCATGCTTTCAGTGTAAGTTTTCAAATCCTGGCATTCTCTTTGGACCTGTTTCATTCTTGGTAATTCATTCCTAAATTGCTCTTGTAATGTTTCCATTTGTTTCCTATTTTCTTCTAGTCTTTTGTCTATATCTTCTCTATGTGTACGGAACATTTCTTCCATTATTGTTTTCAGTTCGTTTTTTGTCTGAGAGATCATTGCAGGTATGTGGCTTATTTCTGCTTTAAGCTCTTTTATGACCTGTTGGAGCTGTTTCATTTCAGATGCAATCGTTTCATAACTTGCAGTTATGTGGCTTCCTGGTTCCCCTGTATCCTCGCATTCAGAACTTGTTCTGGGTGGGGTTGAGTTTTGAGACTGCGTTTTGTTCCTCTGTTTTCCCATTTTTTGGGTATCAGATTCAATATGTTGAGCTATAAATTCCTCAGGCAGTTCAGCAGGCAAAGGTCTGCTGCAGAGGCTGCTCCAATGATTCCTTCTCTTTGGGAGAATGTCCCTTAAGCTGTCTGCTGAGATTTCCGCTTCTACTCCCTACCCCAAGACCTGGCTGGGGTGCATAAACAGCTCGCCGCCCCAGGGAGCTTGCAGGCAGGGGGCCGCTCAGGTGTTCCTCCCTGGGTGGAGCTCCTCCCCCACTCAAAAATCCCATCCGGGCGCCCAGCCAGCTCTTCTGTCCCTGGTACTATGCAGTCAGTAGAGCTGCTTGGATGTCCCTCGCTGGGCAGAGCTTCTTCCCAACTCAAAAAAACCGGTCAGGGCACCCAGTCAACTCACCCTGGGATCGTGCAGGCAGGAATGCCACTTAGATGTATCTCCCTGGGTCGAGCTTCTTCCCAACTCAGAAATCCTGCTACGGTGTTCACTCGGCTCACCCCTTCCGAGATCCGTGCCGGCAGGAGATCCCGGCGCTCCCAGGTGCTTCTCTGCCTCCTCCGCGTTCTCACAGGAGCCACGGACCGCAGCTGCCGCAGTTCCCGCCGCGCTGGTTGCGGGGGTGGCACTCTGAGCGGGATCCTGAACTGCTGCCCAGATTTGCGCAGTCTCCCCGAGGAGCGCATTCTCCAAGTTTGTTCTGCTCCGCTGCCTCCAAAAATTCCTGGCTTCAGCCCCCTCGAGCTGTTCGGGTTCAGGAGCTGGGAGGGTCCGTCCTGCCACAATCACAATCGCACTCAGTTGTACGCGGATTTAGCCGAGCCGCGGGCCAAGTGCAGCGCCGATCGCCTCGGGCGCCCAGCTCTCAGGATCCACCCACTTCTCACTGCAACTTATCCAGCCAACCCATAATGCTCAGGCAGCAGAGAGCAACACGTTCAGTTGGAATTTCGCATCCGTGGACCCGGCACCCACGCGCAGAGGATCGGTCTCTGGGAGAGTTTCTCTCTGCTGCTCACCTGGTCAGCATCTTTCCGGAAGTCTGCATCTAATTATTTTTAAATGTAGTGGGAAAATCAACTTTCCTATGTTTTCCAAAAGACCACTGTCTATACCCTGACAGTATTTGTGTAGCATTTATTCATAGTCCTAGTAGAGCTATAATATATAGTACTTCTGTGAAGTTGGTATTGTACACTCATTGCTGTTCTAAGTGCTTTTCACGTTTACTCCTTAATAGTTACAACAACCTCATGGAATAATTTATAATGATGAAATTTTTCACAGAAATGTTAAGTATCTTTCCCCAGGTCACAGCTAGCAAAGGTAGAGCTGGATTTCAAAATCCATTTGTCTCTAGAGTGCAGGTTAATAACCACTCTGTGACTTTGTTTCTTCTGCCTTCTTGTCTTTGATTGCCACCCCGTTTCCTAAAACGCCATTACAAGCAAAAAAGAAACAATTCATAGTCAATGATTACGTTGTCTAGAATAAGGCATAGCTACTTTTAGAAAGCTAAACAGGAGGCTGTTTTATAACTGAGGAAGGAATATAGAGAAATGGTATTTCTCAAAAACTGATAGAAAAGTTCCACTGAACTGTTTATTAATAACTAATATTTTGAGTCATTTATAGGACAGAATATAAAAAGAAACCAAGTTCCCCATGTGAGAAGCCTGCATTTGAGAATCCACCTTTATAAGAAATACTCTCCACTACTTCAGAGTAGCCAGTTAGCTCAACTCCAATTTTCTTACTTGCAAGTAGAATAGTAATGTCCTTTTTCCTCTTAATTCTCTTTTAAGAATAGTTACTCAATTGTGTATAAAAATAGAAAACATAATTAAGAATAGAAATAAAAGTATCAGTATGGATAGAATGTCACAATCAGTACCAAGATGGGCAGGCATAGACTTCAATATACACATAGTATGAACCTTCCATAGTTTTGGCTCTCAGAACTGATCCTAGGCTTCTTATCAGAAAAAAATGAAAAGTTGTCAGTTTCTTGGGAGAAATGAAGTCCATCCTTAACACTCTCTAAAAGACTTTTTTTCATATGGATCTTCTTAGGGAAGTTTCCAGATAAAATGATGGCAATATCTTCAAAGACTTTTCAAACACAGATGTAATCAAGGATAACACAAGTCTTATTTATTAAAACTTTTACAAAACTTTGTGTTCAAAATTGCTAGCCAATTCCACGAGCCATGGAAGAGGTGAATGAGTAAATCAGGGAGCAGAGCTCAAGACCAAACAATCAAGTGTGGACCTTCGGGTAGTCCTGCTTGTGCAAGGTAAGACTCCAGGGTGGAGTGTCTCTGTTTTTATTTTTACACATGACTCTTTTTAGGAAAATTATGAAAGTGATAACTGTTCCTCAAAGATTTCACACAGATCCCATATGGAAATATTTTTATATAATTCTTTTTTTAAAATAAAAATATTTTATTAGTTTTCAGTTAAATTTATGGGTACAACTTAGATGTACATAATAAGCACATTCATTGTAGAGAACTTGTACCTGTACATGATGTGTCTTGAGTTCCCTTTTTATCCTATTCTCCTACCTCCCGTCAACCCCTCTTCCCCTCATTTAAGAATCTTTGTTTCCATTTCATCATTCTTTCCTCATTTTTTCTTTTCCCTTCCTTCATTTCCCCCTCCCCCTCCCTAATTCCTCATCCCATCGGAACATTTTCTTCCCATCTCAAAATATCTATTATACATGCTGGACCTTTCTTACACTTTCAGTTTCTCACACCACAGAGACAATGTAATATCTATAAATAGATGTCAAATTTATTTCACTTAAGAGTATTGTGTCAAAGTGCATCCATTTAGCAATAAACATCTCGAGTTTACCCTTCTTTAAGGGTGAGTGGAAATCCATTGCTTAAAAACAACACACATCTTTATCCATTCATCAGTCAATGGGCATTTGTGCTTTTTCCAAGATTTAGCTATTACAAACTGTGCATGTGGGCATATATTGCTGTAGTATGATGTTTTTAATTCTTTCAGGAAGATACCCGGAGGGGGAGTAGCTGGATTACATGGGACCTTTAATTCTAGTTCTTTGAAGATTCTCCACAATGATTTCCCCCATGGTTGCACCAGTCTACACTCCCACCAACAGTGGAGAAGGGTTCCTTTTCCCCCACCGCCCCACCAGCATTTGTTATTGGTTGATTTCTTTAAGGTAACCATTCTTTCTGCAGTGAGATGGGATCACAGCACTGTTTTAATTTGTATCTCTCCAATGACCAGGGATGTTCAACATTTCTTCATATATTTATTTACTGTTTGTACTTCTTCATCTGAGAAATGTCTGTTCATCTTACATGATCATTTTTGGGTTTGGTCTTTAAATTTGGGGGTGGTCCAATGTTGTTTTCAGTTCTTTGTATGTGTGTTTGGGTACCAGGGATTGAACTCATGATGGCAGGCTTACTAGGCAAGCACTTATGCTGATGAGCTTTATCCCCGGCCCTTTTTCAGTTCTTTGTGTGTTTTAGATTTTCATCCTTTGTAGAACAATTGACAAAATTTTTTGTCCACTCTGTAGGTTGCCTCTCTTCTCTGTCAGTGATTTCTTTTGCTGTGCAAAAGCTTTTTTAAAACATGAGCTCCCACTTGAATCTTTGTAATATTTTCTGTGCAATTGGGGTTTTGTTCATAAAGTGTTTTCCTACACCAGTGTCTTCAAGTGTTCTTCCTATTCTCTCTTCCAACAGATTTAGTGTTTCTGTTTTAATATTTATATCTTTGATCCATTTTGATTTTAGTTTAGTGCATAGTGATAGACATGGGTCTAGTTTTAGTTTTTGGCATGTGGAAAGCCAGTTTTTCCAGCACCATTTATTATTTTTTTTTTATTAAAGAGACTGTCTTTCTTCCAGTAAAGGTATTTGTCCCCTTGTGGAAGACAAGGTGGCTAAGTGTGTTTGGACTTCTTTCTGTATCTTCTAGTCTGTTCCACTGATCCTCAGGTCTGTTTCTATGCCTGTACCATGCTGTTTTTATCACAGTGGCTCTGTAATATAATTTCAAGTGAGGGCTTGTGGTGCATACTGACTTGCCTTTGTTGCTCAAATCTGTTTTTGCTATTGTAGGTGTCTTCTGGTTCCAAATGAACTTCAGGATTGTTTTCTCTAGTTTTGTGAAGTATGTCAATGGTATTTTGATCAGTATTGTATTAAATTTGTATAACATTTTGGGAGTAGGACTATTTTCACTATGTTTCTTCTTCTTACCCAAGAGTAAGAAATAGCGTACCATTTTATAAGATCCTCATTAATCTCCTCTTCCAGAGTACTGTCGTTTTCAATGTAGAGGTCTTTTACTTCCTTTGTTAGATTCAGTCCAAGTATCTCTTTTTTTTTAGATATTATTGTGAAAGGTGTGGTTTCCCTAATCTCTGACTCAGTGAGTTTTTTATTTATGTACAGGAATGCTATTGATTTAAAAATGTTGTCTTTGTACACAACTGCGTGACTGAATTTGATTATTAAACCGAAAAGCCTTTTGGAGAAATTTTGGGGGTCTTCTATGTAGAAAACCATGTGACCTATAAATAATGATAATTTGCCTTCTTATTTTCTTATCTTTATTTCTTTAATTTCTTTCTCTTGTCTAATTGCTCTGGTTAATGTTTCCAGAACTATGTTGAGCAATGAGGAGCAATGACAATGGATATCCTTGTCTTGTTCCTTATTTTAGAGTGAAACTTTTCAGTTGTTATCCATTTAGTATGACACTGACTATTGATTTGTCATAGATAGTTTCCATCAGGTTGAGATAAAGACCATCTTTTCCTATTTTATGTAGAATTTTTAATTATCAATGGATATAGACACAAAAATCCTCAATAAAATACTGGCAAACAGAGTCCAGAAAATTATCAAGAAGATTGTATGCCCAGACCAAGTAGGATTCATCCCAATGATAAAGGAATGATTCCATATACACAATAAATGTAGCACACCATGTCAACAGAACCCAAGACAAAAATCGCATGTTCATCCCAACAGATGTGGAAAAAATATTTTCCTATAATTCTAGGAAGCTGATAGTTCTTTTAAATCCCATTTCTCAGTGGTTGACCATAGGCTTTGTATTACGGGATAGCAACTCTGTCTGGAAGAAATGGTGAATCCTAGGTGTGGCCTAAAATACTCAGTAAATGTTGTTGCTAACATAAGAGCCTCTGATATGCACTAAGAAAAAAATTTGGAGTTCTATAGTTGTTGAAACAAATAAAATACTTAATTTTTATGATAGAAATCAATGAAAAAACACAAAGCTTTCCTTGAAAATAAAACATTCTTCTTTGCACAGAGTGAGCACTGTAGAAATGATCCTTGCAAAATGAGATTATTCTTCTGAAACAGCTCTGAGTCTACCAAGCATCTGAATAAATAATTTATTAAGCACCCAATAATCCTTACTCGTGTGGTTCAAGTTAGCTTTGACCCTGATAATATTTAAACTAGATTATTATTTTGAGAAATATTGTTGACAAATGAATCCACCAAGGTGAATTAATTGTTAAATGTATACAACTTTTGGAAAGAACTTTCTAAACCTGTTTTGAAACTGTGGTTTATTGTTAATTGTACATTTTCACTTAAAAATAAAAAACAGAAAAATGAAAAGACTTTTCTAGGTCTATGTTTCAATTTCATATGAGTTCATATTAAGTTAAATCAATATTTCACTTTAAATATATAATATTTCTATACAATAAACTGTCTTAAAGGATTTGCACATTTTAAAAGATTGAGTTTTATTAAGAATAAATAATTCATTTTGCTTTTTGTTTTAAAGATATCATATTGACATATTAATGTAGAGAAAGTGATATTAATTTAGTTAACACAATGTTAGCTTTGGGAGACATATGCTTCAACACTTACAATTTTAATTTGGCAGGTGTATTTTTTATTCTATTGTGTGGTAAATAGTTTTTTCTGCCCTGTACTCAAGTATTTAAGTAGGCTTTGCAAATCACAGGTATTAGGTTCTGAGTCCTAAAAAGCAGAAGGTAAATCACAGTATGAATCAAACTTGATTTAGGTATGAAAAATTATATTAAGAAAATATTGAAATCTATCTTATTTAACCATTTTGATATTGATTCGTTTTTCTGATGGTAAGGGGATGGCATGTCAAATAGTCTACTGAGAACGTGCCTTATTTGTGTCAATAAATCTATGAAATCTGTATATAGATTTGAGGAAGGACAAACATCCAGATATTCCAAAACATATTGCAAATGTTTAAGACTTAAATCATGAGCCACTTGAACCTTCTGACTTTTCCCTGGGGTATTATGTTGAAGCCCTTCAGAGATGAAGTCATGTTTAAAATATTGGTTTTGAGTTTGTGGCAATAGCTGCGCATTAATACTAGGTCACAAAAGAAAATACTAGAGCACATATCTTATCTCATAAACTGATTTGTATAGATGAAACTTACAGGGAAAGAAACAATATAAAAGTACCAATAATTCTTTAATGATATTCATGTATTTCAGTAAGAAATCGCAAAATTTTCAAAACTTTTGGGGAGAAAACCTAAAGCCCACTTTATCCTAATTCTCATGTAAATTATTGGCCTAGGAAATTAAGATTGATAGTTTTTATGCTAGAAAATATAACATAGTCTAGCAAGACCAATGAATGGAAGTATATAGGTTAAAAATAAGACTAGGCTACTTTTTAAAAATATCAGGTGTTTGCAACAGTTCTATTTGATGTGCCCTCTGGATAGATTTGTTGCCCATACCAGAAGCACGAAAACCTCACCTTTTGCCTGTTTTGTCCAGTAGATTTCTGTGCAAATCTTGTTAAAGAAAAGATCCCATTGCCCTAAAAAAATTGTAATGCTTTGAAACCAGTAGGGTAGACTCTCTTAGAATCTGCCCAGATGGGATCACACTTGTGAAGCTCGTTAGTGTTAACCTGTTGGTAGAGATCAGATCTCAATAAAATAAAACTCCATAAATATGTACATGTGGATACAAGACGAGTCAGTACAGGCTCTGAGAAGTTTTGCAAGCAAAGGTCTTCATTCAATATCATCTTTAATTTAAACTTTTCAACCAATGAACTATCTGCAGAATTTTTACTAAGTCGCAGTTCAGGATAAGGTTTAGAGTTTAAATTTTAGGGCAGTTGTCTTAAGAACATATGCTGAGAAAACAAAATCGCTCTGTGAATAGAAACTACAAATGCAGTCTGCGGATGAAGTACCAGTTAAAAGTGGAAAGACTGTAGCAAGGCAGACCTGCTATATACAACCTCTTATGAAATATTTTGCTGGGAATGCAACAGCTTAGGACTGACGGGAGAGGGCCCGCCCACAAAGGGCGTGGAGAAGTGGAGACTAGCAGCACCTGGCCTCTCCCTCAACGCGAGAACACACCTACATTGTGCTGCGTTCGGGCTCCTTTCCCCCCAGGAAAGAATGAGTAGACAAGATGAAAGGACTAAAAGGTTATGGCTTGCATTAGAAGGGAAAATAGAAAGAATGAAAAGGCACACTTACCCTTCAGCAGAGCTCCTCCAAGGCAACAGAAACAAGCAGATCTGTAAAAGTAAGGTAAGGAAAGGAAGAGACCCAAAATATCAAATGAAAAGAATGAACAGGAAAAGAATACATGGAAGAATTAGAGCTGCAGCTGATTTCTGTGTAAGAAAGAAATGCTTAAGATGGTGGTTGTTGTCCAATAGTAGAAATGACTATAAAGAATGAAAATTTATAAATACATCCTCCTAAAGGCATCTTGGTTAATGTTCAGTGAAGAGCTCAGCAGTTAGAGTAGACTAGAGGTTGAGAGACCTAATTTGTAGTAGTGGTCAGTGGTTCCCATGCTATAGTTATTCTCAAGTTGACCCCATAAACTGTCAGTGGATTCAAAGCTAGGAAGAGATATTGGCTGCTGAGTCAGTCTAACCCTGCCTCAGTGCACTACAGAGTCTAGCTTTCGTGGGGACTCTGCGAGATACTGGCCACCAAGTCTCTCCTTTTGCAGGTGTCACTACATCGTCATTTTCCTCACAGGTAAATATGGGTATCCAAATATCAGGCTCAGAGAAGTCACTGGTATCTATCTTTGCACTGTTTAATACAGCAGGCAGTAGCCATTTTTGGTTTGTTAAATTTTAATTCAGATTAATTATAAGTAAATAAAATTAGAAATCAAACTCCTTGGTTAACAACTAGCCCCATCTGAAGAACACAAAGGCTGTCACTGCAGAAATATGCTGCTCTCTTCTACCCTGAAGTCAAAAGGTTGAACCCAATGCTCAAAAGCAGGCAGTTGTCTTGAAAACTACACATTAATAATGACACAAATTATGTACTGGTATACCACACTGATTCTGAGGCAATTCCACCTATTTTCCAGTGATCCTTTCTGCTTATGTTTGGCTCCAAGTTCTGGGTTATTATAGGTAAGAGGAAGAATTTTGTGAATCAAAAGGCCAAAGGGAAAGTTCTTCTTCAAAGAAAGAAAATGTTGCTTCTTGCTTGCCTTTTGCAATAAGTTCTCATGGGGCAACAGAAGTGACCTTGAAACAAAAAAACTAAATACTTGGCTCCTCTGCTTGAGGGCTGCAGGCTGGCTCTTAAACTTCAAATTAATTATAGACCACTTGTCTTTGTCTGCAATGCCAAACTGATAGCATTCTCTTTTCCCTACTGCATGGTCATGACGTACAGCCTCCTCCTCGTTCATGAAGTCTCCCAGAAATTATAGAATTTGAAATTTTGTGTATATTTCAATAAGAGTGAAAACTATTATTTTAACTAGAATTGGGCTGGAACTGAGGTGTTCAATAATTCTTGTTGTTGAGATCACTGCAACATAAGCTAGAAATGAAAAAGTATATCCTTAAATCTTCCTAGGAAAGGCAAAGCATGAGTTACATTTTTTTCTAGTTTAGGAGAATAAATAAGTGAGAGCAAACAAGGGTGCTCCTCACATTTCTTCCTACGCATCCCACCTATGAGTTATTCGTGCTGTGTGACCTGACAGCTCACTGTGTGGTTCAGAGTCAATGACACCACTTGACTCACCTGCCAAGTATTAAACAACTGGTTCTGGTACAGGTGGTGGAGAACTCTGATTTGAAGCAGCTGGTGATTTCCATGGGCTAGAAGCGCCCACCTAAAGATACCATGTGCACAATGCAGAGGGAGGAAAGGATGGGTTCAGCAAATTGCTCAAAGCCATTAAGAATCAGCTTGAGCACACTGCTGAACCTACCCCCACTACACACACACATGCACACTCACACACACACTCCCCCTATCCAAGAGTGTCTTTTAAATAAAAGTTTTAAGCATTCATGTAATGTCCACTTGCAAGCAAGGGAGATAAGCTCTGGTGCTCACAAAAGTGTGGGAGCCCTTTTGCAGAAGCAGCACTCTTGGCTGTAGCTGGTGGAGGCCCATAGAAGCAGGAAGAATTCCCATCAGAAATGGCACTGGAGGCTAATAATCTTTAGTTAGGCGAGAAAGGCTGGGAATCAGGAAATAAAGCAGCACGCAGAAACCAAGGCACCATAGAGACAACTCCTGAAGTCTTTGTTCTGTGCAGAGGCCTCATGCCGGAGGGTAGGGGTGATCCTCCCACTGTAAACCATGCTAGCAGGAGGCCTCTCCTTGAGAATCCCTTTGACAGTGCTGCTATTTCTCCAGTGCCACAGGGAGCCTTCTCACAGTCTGTCACTAACTTAGCAAGTGCCTGAAAGCACTTCTTTACTTTCTTCCCCGGGTAACAGTGAGAAGGAGCCTTTGCATTGTTCACCTCACACACTGGGTTATAAGAAATATATGAAATCTTTGTGAAAGAATACAAGATTATGGACATTTTTATTTTGGGTGACCACAGTGCTTGCTAAGGAGAGCTTAGATCTGAAATCCTATTAAAGTTCAACCTGAAGACCTCTGAGTTCTGTGCAAAAGGGATCTCTCAGCCTTGTCTGCCTCTTTGGCTCAGACTTACCACCAGCTAAGACTCTGCCTTTCTGCCTGTTTATATATTTATGCATCAATAGGCAACTCGTACACTTGATACCTGGATGCTCATCTCCAGAGGATCTTATTTTTGATGCCAAAAGTGAAGTCTCGGGGTGGTCTCTAGTTTTCAAACTGAGCGATCAGAAGATAAACTACAGACAAAAGTTTTGATTCTTGACCAAATCTAGACATTTTGGCTTTGGAAATGCGCCCAAATACCCAGTGTGTGTCAGAACAAAGGAATGGCAAATAGAGATGTGAAGGACATTTAAAAGAGAATTTCACACCTGCTACCTGATGGGAACTAGAGAATTTATTTTACTCCGTAATTAAAATCTATGAATTAGGTGAAACTACAGATCTTTTAGTTTTATTTCTACACCAGAAAATATACAGGAGTGGACTGATGGGTCTGAGAAAGTCTTTGACTTGCACTTCAACATTTATTCTCTGTAATAACCCTGTAGGTGGTCCTCCTGGGTGGCAAGTATCATACTAATTAATCTGTATTTCTCATTTACTTAGTATAGAGCACTGAGATAGGTGTGTTGTATGTAATTGTTTAATCCTCACAAGTCCTGTAAGATAGTTCTTTTCATAAGCCCCATTTGAAATATCAAGCAGGCCAGGGATGTAGCTCAGCAGCATAAGCTCCTGCCTGGCAAATGCAAGGTTCTGAGTTTGAGGCCCAGTACCAAATATATATATAACTAGGAGGCCGGGGATGTAACTCAGTGGCACAGTGCCCGCTCAGCAAGCGTGAGGTCATGAGTTTGATTCCTGGTACAAAAATATAAAAGAACTATCAAGTAATTGATCTTCAGAGAAGTGATTTACCCAAAGTTAAACACTAGCAGGTGATCGAATTGGTGCTTAATCTGAAAGGCCTGCAATGTCAAAGCCGGCACTCCCCAGCTGCCCCACACAGAAATGTGGAGAACATGATATTTGCAGCATCTTCCATCAGTTTTATTTTCACCTTGATTCAAAAACAGCAGCACAAACAGAAGAGTCAGAAAGTTCCTCACAACCGAGATGGAACAAGACTCTTCCTGTATTTCCAGTAGGTATGATTAAATCTCTCCCTTAGCTCCTAAACCAAGCCTCCCTTTTCTAAACGTCTGTCTCTGGGACCAGAAGAAAATAGGACAAAGGACACCTGGAACCTCCTGCTCCTCTGTGTCCATAGGTTATATCCATGCTCTGGTGCAAACACACCTGAGACGATCTCCTGAGCACCTTGACACACCAGAGCATTGACAAATATATAAGCTGTTTATGGAAATTTAAAAACTGACACAGTGATTTAGGTTTTCAAATGAGTTTCTGATGTTTATCTTTATGAGGCTGTTAGAGCACTGTAAACATTACTTTTGATGTAATCTCCCCTATTCTGCAGTTGGGTGATGGCTGAATTCTGGTTACAATGAAAGCATTGTGCAATGTGGCATGCGATCCAGGCGATAATAGCAATGCTCACCGTTGCGCTCAGATAGACTGTAATTAATAAGTCAGGTAGGAAACAGGATCCTGGCTTTTTTCCTCAGTGAAAGATGTAACAGTATTTGACTCAAACAACCCATGCACAAATAAACTAATTCAGTGTATGTAAGAAAATCACTCACAATTAATACACTTTAGTTCAAGCTTGAGAAACTAAGTTGGTAGCCTTGTACCACATTCATGCTATTCAACAAGCATGTTGGGTTTGTTTGTTTGCTTGGCTTTCAAAACAATACTGGCTTAATTCTAGGATAGCTGTCCTTCACCATGGTTATTAAACACCCAGTGGAACTTGGTGTCAGATTTATAGCCTAACCCTAACCTAACAAAGAAAATAGGTTCATCACCTCAGAGATACTTTGTGTATCTGCACCCAGCAACCCATCACCACTTTGGGTGAGGACCCATGACAGGCCTTTCAGGCCTTGAGAGGATCAACATTCTGAGATCCAAAGATGAAAGTGATCCTCATCGGATCCCAGAGTATCTTGTACTGGAGGTGCCAAATACACACTTCGATCTTCCAAAGTTGGAGAGGAGACTTAAGACAAAAAAAAAAAAAGACGGTCATGGTCCTGAATTCCCTGCAGCTTACATCTGTGAACCTATTAGTGAGAAAGAAGGAAATTTAGAAACTCCATGTCAAAGTACCCCAACCACTCAGAGCTTTGGAAACCATATTCACTGCGTTTTTCGTTCCACGTCTGGTGTGAAATCACTGTGTGGTTCCAGGCAAAGCACTGGACTACTTTGTCGCGTACGGCTGCTGTGCGAACTGGGAGCGCGGATACACGCACTAACATTTTCCCATGTTGGCTGTGTACACACGAAATAAGATATAGTTAGAGAATCTCATAAGTTGGAGGTGCTGTGGAATGCACATTGTTATTACTGTCATTAATACTAATTCTGTGCCACTTTTTTCACCATTTCCTCAGACAGTATTTGGAATCAGGGAAGGATAATGTGAACTCCCCACCCCTGTGTTTTTGCTCAGCCTCCCAGACACTTTGTAGCCAGACTAATTCTTTTTCTGTATAAACTACAGAAAAACTTCCCAGTCATGCATTTATGTTTTTATTTTATGATCTTTTATAACACCCATGGGGCGCACTCCTTCCTGAATCTTGGATGATTAAAGTCAAACTATGTTTAGAATGAGATTACTTCTAATTAATGCCATCTCCATCTTTAAACTCATGGTCCATAACCTCGCTATCCCACCACTCTCCAGTCCCCAGGAATTAGTCCATTTCAGCTGCAGAATGGGGGAAATGTTCCTATAAACTAACTTACTGAAATCTAAGTTGGGAGAGCCTTAGAGAGCCTCCCTGTGAGAGGCCTTACTGGTATAAAACTCCTCTTTTGCCACTAAAATGTCCTTGCCTTTGCAAGTAGATATCTGCTTCAGAGCATTCTAAGAATGTCTTGGCTAGAAGACTTCTTGCCCAAATAAACTTGCTTTCTGGAACTATAAGGAGGGCAAAGATCTGCTGTGTGCCTGGTGGCTGGCTGAGAAATGAGAAGAAAATCCTTGATGAGCAGGAGGAGGGTAGCTCGAGCTGAAATTTGTCAGCTGAGGGAGTGAGGAGACAGGGCTGGGGTCCACCCTGCCTGGTGAGCTGTCGATGCACTGCAGGCTTGCTCGCAGGCCGAGTGGGGTTGGAAAGCTCTAATTAGATTAGCCATGTTTTGCTAGAAGGCAGAAAGCTTAAAACATTAACTTTTTAAACAAGTACATCAGTTCTGAGTAAACATTATTCTTTTATTTAGCTGTATGGTCTGAGTCAGCCGATTTCCAGGACAGTGGTAATGCATGCGTTTGATTCCTGAATGCAAATATGCTTTCAATTTTGCTATGCAAATCCCTTGAGTTTGCTATGCTTCTCCCAGGCTTGGAAGTGACTAGCCATTGCTCTCTTCTCTCCTGCTTGACAGAGCTGATCCTACCAGGTGCCATCACCCCCCAGTGGCAGCCCTTGATCGTCCCAGTGGGTCTCCTAGTCACTTCATCCCTGTGGGTTGGGTAGCATCTCACTGTCTGAGAGATAAAACCCATAATTTTTCACCAAATTCATAAAATTAATCCTTTTTAAATATTCATATATGAGGGCCATGAATCTTGTTTGAGAATACCCATCCTAAGCTACAGGATCTAAAACGAGTTAAAGATCCACACAAATCTGAACAGAACTCTGATGTCATTGTACTGATTCAGTGACTTTGGCCAAGACCCAGTTAGCACATTTGTCATGTGTGAATAGTTCCTATTGCTCTGGCTTGTTGTGATGATGAACCAAAACTGCATAGGAAGGGGCCAGGCTATGATGGAAGTATCACCGTGCATATACCCATGGTTCCTCCTTCCCACTCTCCCCGGATACACCTGAGGAGCAGAGGACAGGGAGGCACTGTTCACATTGCTTCGCCATCTCCCCTTAGTGGGAATGAGAACCTGGGGGATAATTCAGAGCCTTCAATGTCCCATTTCTACCATCACCTCCCACTGTGCTGAGCACCTCTCACCCAGTGTTCTAAGCACCCCCAGCACCAAATGTGATTATACCTCCAGGCCTCTGTACACCAAGTCTCCACTGCCGTCAGTTTCCCCACTGTTTTTCTTCATATAACACGAAGTCCCACAATGCTTAACAACCAGTTCCAGAGTTGCCTCCTCGTGGAAGTCTGCCGGGCTGACTCCTTCCTAATCCACAGCATGGTCCTCAGGACATGTGCACACCTGTCCATCCTGCAGTGCACTGTGGGGTCCTCCACACCCTTAAGCGACTTGTCCTGTTCTTGGGGTGTCACCTCTTCTCTGTATCTTACCAAAGGATGGCTTCCTCAGAAGCAGAAACTTATATATGAATCCTTAGATGTAATGTAGAGCGCACATTCAATACGGAATAAATCTACAAGGAGCAAATAAGTTACTGAATGTCATGACTGGAGAGCTCTCTAAACTACCTGTAGAAAAGGGAGTGAAAGAAAACCAGGCCAGTAACATGTTCCCTGAGAAGAGCCCACACTTTCTTCCTCGGAATTTCAAATGCTTTTCAGCTCTGTCCCCTGAACTCCTGTGTCAGGGGTGGTGTCCCAGGAACATTTCTGACTCCCCTTACAGTCCTGAGACTACAGCTGAGTTCACATGGGTCCAGAGTTACCCTCGCATAGAGTGCCTGCTTCATCAGCTCACAGTGCTCCAGGAGAAAAGAGAGCTTCTCTGCAACTGGGATGAGGGGCAAGAGAAAAGGAAGAAAGGGATAATTATGTATGTGTGTATGTATATGCAGGCTGGCTAGCATGGTTGTACTACTGATTCCTGTTGCTTTATTGTAAGGAACAGTTAGTGATAAGTTGTTTGATCAATCTTGCATGTCTATATTTGTTTTCCTGAGTACACCTTTTGAAGTTATCAATATGTAATGCAACAACCATTGTTAATTCCCTGTCACCCTGTCTGTAATTCAGTTTTGCTTGAACTATTCTTGTGCTACTTTGTAAATGGCTGTCTGTTTGTTAATATGTTTTCATTTTTCTTTTTTAAAATTAAAAATAAATAAATAAATAGAAAAGAAAGCTGCTCTGGCAGTATCCTCCTCGGAAGTCACAGAAGCCACAGTGTCTCTCATGAAGACAGCAAGTAAATAAAGAGTTTTCATGCCCACATTCTCAGAAAAGTACATGGTTCCTCCCTTTGGGAGGGCAAGAGAGAAGTAGGGGCAAGTAAATTACCTTGCTGAGTGGCTCTGTGTGGCATTGAATCAAGTCATTCCACAGGAAGCTTCCTGAATGATGTGTCTCAGCTGGCGCTAAGCCACATGCAGTGGAGCTACGTCTCCATGAAGAGCCACTCCAAAGTGTGAGCAAAGGCCTGGAGTACAGCTCATGGCTTCTCCTACACCTCCAGGGGTGAAAACGATGTCATTCCCATGGCCCCCCTTCCCTTTACTCAGCTGTTTTTATTTTTTCTCCATCTTGTGAATGAGTAGTTATAGTGCAGTCTATGAGAAGTAGGACAGAAGGAATATGAATCAAGATTATTTAGAGAGATTTAAAATCTGTCCTCCAGGGTCAGACAGCTGCTAACCCTGGCCTTTGCTCTAACTTTTTGAGAAAATAACAGAAAATCCTGAAGAGAAAAAGTGACTTTCTTTTTTGTTGTTCTTATTACCAAGAATTGAACTCAGGACCTTGTGCTTGACAGGTAGGTGCTGTGCTGCTGAGCCACATCCCCGGTGAACAAGTGACTTTCATAGCAGCAACTGAAAAATGTAATCTCTGTCATCCCCCTGAAATTTGTTGGCTTTAAATGTGTACTAGGGTTTGTGCTGATAGGAAATTAACTAATTCATTTTACAACTCTGTACTATGTTACCAAAGTTACTATGGTTCAATTTATTTAAAAAGCAGATTTAGAAATGCATACAATGGTATAACTAGATTTTTGCTCAGTAGTCTGAGCAGATTTTCAGCAATAATAATTTTGTTTCATTTCATTTGAGGTACTGGCATTGACCAATGTAGTATTTTGTCATAGAAGCGATATTTTTAAAAATCAACTATTATTCAAAATCAATGACTATTTTAACATCAAGAACTGGTATAGATACTTCTCAAGGAAGAAAGAAATAAAGGCATAGAAAGAAAGAAAGAAAGAAAGAAAGAAAGAAAGAAAGAAAGAAAGAAAGAAAAAAGAAAGAAAGGAAGAAAGAAAGGAGAGAGAGAGAAAAGAGTGGTCATTCTTACATGGCCATATGGGTATTCTCAGTGGAATGACTTTTTTATCAACCCCTGATTCCTACAGAATGGTTCATAAATTTCAAATCCACTGTATTATAATAAAGAAACAGCCTTAGAAAGTCTCAGTTATTAAATTCACTAAGTTCCAACTTCCTATAAAGTACCATCCTGGTAGTACAAAAAACATAAAACTTGTGAAATGGAAGTCCTTGATGCTCCAGAGTTTACAATATGGGGGCCATGACATATCCAAAACTAAAACAAAACCTCCCACTTATTTAAAATTAAGTTTTCCAGCATTTTCAGTTCTGAGTAAGTTGCATGAAGGAAAGGAAATAGCCTTCCTGAGCACAAATTCATGACCTTTCTAGAGTGTCAATGATACAGAAATTCAGAAATTGTGGCAGCATCATGCATTCGCTCAGTACCAATGAAAACAAGCTTGAAGGGATTGTCAGGACTGCCTGGAAGATTTGTGTAGCCAGACATAATAAGAGTGTTACAGTCTGTGTCTGGATGTCACCCCAAAGCCTCATGCAGTCATGGGGTGGGCTTCTAGAGTTTATGATTGACTCATGGCCCAATTTGGGACTGTGGGTGTGAGTGCTGTACCCATCCTCAGGTGGGTAGTTTGCATACAGTCTAAGGGAGGGAAAGAGGCTGCTTGCTGCTCCTCCCCTTGTGCTCTTGTTGCTTTTTCTGTTCTATGCTGCAGTGAACCGTTGCTCTCTGCCATGTGCCACTCTGCCTTGGAGCCAGCCAGGTATGGCCTGAAACCTCCGCAAACTGTGAGCTAAATAAACCTTTCCTTCCTTCATTTGGAGGTCTGGTATTTTGTGTCAGCAGTGAGATAAAAGTAACCAAGACAGAGAACGATGTTGACAACAATGACAGTAGTCGACAGAGGGGGTGGAGGACAGCAAAGATCTAGAAAAGATGTTGGAAAAAGCACAACGTCTACAGCCCCTTGGCATTAAGGCACTTAACTCTGTACAGCTCAGGTGTCCCTGAAGCCGCCTTGTATACACAAGGTGGTTATCGTTATCGCTATATGGGTCAGGTAGCATCAATCCTATATAAAAGCGAATAGATTTTTTTTGTCTTCAAATGTTGAAAATCATTCATTCCCTGAAATATTCACTCTTGTACAACAGTTGCTTTCACTACCATGGCCGATAAGAAGGTGAACCTAATTAAGTATTTCTATCACAAGTAAAATATGGTCTCAGAGGATCTATGAGACCTGTGTTTTTGAGTTATTCGGTATTATAGAAGTATGAAGAACCGTTTAGTGTCTTTTTGGCAGGAGTGAGTGTGTGAGTGTGTGACTGTGTGTGTGTGTGTGTGTGTGTGTGTGTGTGTGTTTAGTTTTGTCTTTTCCTCTCCTCCCTCAGCCCCATAAAGACCCACACACTGCCAAAATTCCCTTTATCAGTACTCAGGGAATTAATAACTTTTTTTTCTTCTCAAGTAAAACAATTCTAAGTTTTTGTGTTCTGTTTCCATCTCTGCTCCATTTTCATTAATCAAATAATCAAAAATGTTAATCTGCATGCTACGAGAAACAATTACAGGTATGTCCACACTTGTTTTCCATAGCTGCCATAAACCCACATTAGTCACTGAGCCCTGACAACCTCAGTATGTTTTTGAGGCCTGAGCTTGAAGAAGTGGCTTTTGACTGCTGAGGGGCCGGGGACTGGGTGGGTACTGTCAGCCTTGCGGACGAAAGCTCTTTCAAGCAAAAGAATGCTGACTGGTGAGGGAGAAATGGAGCGGCCAGCCTGAGAGGTTTTCAAACATATTTCGTAGAGCAGCCGGGGCAATGAAAGTGGCATGCCGGAGCATTCACGTGTACACTTCTTCCAATACACCCCACAGACGTTCTCTAATACAGAACAGCCCCTGCTAGTGAGCACAGTATTTCCTTTTTGAGCAGAAAGGTTCTTTATAAGGCAAGCCCCAAATCACAAACATCTGAAAGAACCTGCAGCCCAGGGAACTGCTGCCACCAGCTTGGAGGTGACTTTCACTGGGCCTCCAACCTGCTGGCTCTGTACTTCCCACACAGTGCCTGCTCTTGGAAGACACAACCGCAATCATGCACCAGGAGTCCTCTCGCTTGAGGGGGTGGTCACACACATGCCATGCCGGTTGAGCTGTATTTATGGGGGCCTAAACTAAGAAAAACAACACATTTTTCCCAAAGGTCCAGGTTCTGGAAAATAACCCCAATGCAATTTAGGAATAAGCAGAGCTCTTAGAAATAGTATTTAAGGGAGAAAATGCCTCGAATAAATTTTTAAAAGTAAGCAAAAAATTAAGACAAGGGGCCAGGTTTGCTGAACCCTGAAAAATAGGGTTAAGTGAATCTTATTCCACTGCACTAAGGGATTTGACTCTTAAAACTAAGGTAAGACAAACCAGGGGAGATTCCATGTGTAGAGCTTTGCACCCTGTTTTCATTAAAAATACAGAGATCAGTTCTTTACATAAATTCATTTTTTCTTCAAAACTTGCACTGGAATATTACTTACTATGATTGCTAAGCTTTGGTATGGCTCCTTAGATTTTATATCAAGTACATTCCTCTTGCTACCTTTCTGCTTGAAAGATCATTGCCCTGTAAAGAATTTGGTCCTCTTCAAAAATGTATGTATGTATACATGTATATACATATGTGTAGGAGGGCTAACATGGTTCTACTATTGTATTATATCACTTAATGCTAAGGAATAGTTGATGACAGGTTATTCTATCAATCTTGTATGTCTGTGTGTGTTATCCTGAGCACACACTTTGAAGATATCAATTCGCAAAGCAGCAACTACTATTGGTTTTCTGTTGTTTTGTCTATAATTCAATTCTGATCTTACTGTTATTGCACTACTTTGTGCCTCTTTGTTAATGCTTTCCAGTTTCTTTCTTTTTTTGTTGTTGTTGTTGAAATGATTAATTGTTTGACCAATTTTGCATGTCTGTATCTGTGTTCATGAATATACACTTCGAAGATATCAATAGGTAAAGCAACAACCATTGTTGAGTCCATGTCACATTGTCTGTAAATCAGTTTTGATTGTACTATTTCTTATGCTACTTTGTGTCTGTGTGTTAATATGTTTTTGTGCTTTTACTTTTAAAATTAAAAAAAATAATAATAAAAAAATAAAATTTGGTCCTCTTATTATAAAATCCTACCATGTACTAACTAGTAAGAGAGAGTAGAAAGAACACTAAGCTTCTGGTTAGGGACCCCAGTGGTTTACCTTAAGCAACTCATCTCATTTTAAGCTCCCAATTCCTTACCTATAAAATAGAGATAAACACTGCAAAGACTATAGAAGGACAGCCTGTGATCCCAGCACTTAGGAGGCTGAGGCAAGGGGATCATTGTGAGTGCAAGACCAGCCTGGGCTACAAAGTGAACTCAAGGCCAGCCTGAACTGTATGGTGAGACACTGCCTCAAAAAGACCAAAAAAAAAAAAAAAGACAGGTAAGAAAATGCACCTGAAAATAGTTTGAAAATACAAAGCTGTGTGCAGCAAGCAGGGTGCTGCACCACCTACGATATTCTATTTGTTTTGTGTCAACAAAACACAAGGACGTTCAATAAAAGTGGTGACCAACTCACCCAATTGCATTTTGTTGTAGATAGTGAACGACTGGCACACTGTTACACTACATGAAGTGTTTTTTGCTTGAATTTGGTACTACAATACAAAAAGATGCCTGTGCCTGTTCCAAGCCCAGGTAACTCTTCACCAAGAAGCCGGATAGTAGAGAAAGAGGCAATACTGTTGCTTAAAGTAAAATTATATGGGAAGTAGGATGAGAAGTCACTCCGATTCCCCAGTGGACTATAAATCTAGGAAAGTCCAAGGCAAATCGGAAGGCAAGTTATCATGAGAATCATGGTGTAGACAGTCAGAAGAGCCCTGGTCTAGAATGAAGCCCAGTTACTCCTCTTAGCTCTGGTGCTTGCTGGTGTAGTGACCTTTGATCAAGTCACTTAATCTCTGATCCTTGGTTCCCTTGTGCAAAATTAGAAACTTAGGCCTGAAATCTAACTGACTAGCACATATATTAAGCATTTGCTGTAATACTTCAGCTCTGTTTAAAATGCTCTATAGATCTTATTTCGCTGAATGCTCCTATTGGCTTCAGGAGACAAGACCAGAATTCAAATGACACAATCCGAGGCAGCGTTTCCAAGTTGACAGGAGCACGGCTGCTGTGGCCAAAGCTCTGTTACCTGTCCCACCATGCTGTGTGTGTCACTCTGGGCAAGTTGTTTAACCTCCCTGCCTCAGGGACATAAACGGATCTTGTAAGGTCATTTGAGAGCCAGCCAAATAGTGTCTCGCGTAATATAACCATGATGCAAAGGTTTGTTAAGCAAATAAAAATAGTGGCCCATGCTCCGTAACACTCTACAGACTGTTGCTCACCTCAAAGTTCTCTCTGGTTCTGGGCCTGCAGAGTCTATGATTTTATTAACAGTCACATCCCCTTGTTTCCTTCTGTACAACTGTGGAAAACAGACTTGCTAAATGTAGAGCTTTTCAACAATAATGAAGTACTAAATGACTGCCCTGATTCCCAACCACGTTGTCCAAGAAAACACTGCTGATTCTCATACGGTCTGTGTGATGGAGAGTCTGAGAATTCCCTCCTGGGTATTTTTAAAAAGAAAAGCAATCAGCACAGCATTTGTGCAGGGCCTTGCCACGGAATCCGCGGGCCTTTGCCAGTTTGTAAGTCAGTTGGAACTTTTGACATCCCATCAGTTTCATTGATGTAATTATCTGAGAATAAAGAACATTCTAGCCTTCCATTATAATGAAAAAGTTATCATGTTTCATCTTTTGATGAATCATTTGGAGACATTTATTTTACCTTGTATTTCTAACTATTGTTGCTTAAACGCCATGTCTAGGATAAAGGGATTGGTTTTAATTTCTGATATTCTGGCAGAAATCCCTGGATAGGAAATTCACTGTCATGTTAGCACATCTGTGTTGCTATTTCTTATGTGTTATATACCAATATCTCACAAGTCACTCAATAAATTTTTTACTGATTATGTACAATGTTTTAGACATATTTATTTAACAACATTTTTTAGAACACTCAAAGCAGTTTCCAGGATATTCACCAAGTCTCCTAATTTGTCTTTTTGAGGAAAAAAAGTGCAGAAAGTCATATAAGTCCAATTTTATAGCAAACAGTTTACAAAGAGCTCCAGGAAACTGTATCAGGAATCATAAGAAAATGTCGAGTTGGCTGTACTAGGTCCACTAGTATGATCATGTTGTAAGAATTCTTGCCAGCTCCAATCACAAGTGTGCATGAGGCTGATTACCTCCCTTTGCTGAGAAGATTCTATCTCAGTCTCGCTTGGCAATCCAACCTCAGTTGTGGTGTTTTGCACAGTTTTTTGTGCTTTAAAAGACTCATAGTCAGAGGTTTTGCTCCTCTTGCTGCTGGGCCACAACCTTCCATTACTAGTAGGAGGAACCGTGGTGAGCTCCCACAATTCCGACAGTCCCTTTGCCCAGCCTAGTTCCAGTGATAGTAGCTGACAGTGTAATACTCATTCAGCAGCTGATTATAATTAAAAATATCAGAATAATTAAAGTCCTCAGCTTGACAAGCAGAGCCATAACTTTGCCTTCAGACATTCCTCTCTAATTAGTTAATTAATCCTAATGCAAATTATAAGCAATAATTAGTCAGCCAAGCTTGACATAAAAGTCTGCTGACTTACAGCTAAAAGGCTTTCTGGTTGCTGGTTTGTAGTTTCTAAAGGTGTCTTTTGTCCACTCATGGTTTCTGTAGGCACCCTATACTTCAAACTTTTTGCCGACACACAAATACTCAAAGCAATTTGAGCTGGAGAAAACCACAGCTATAAAAACCTGTATTACCACAGGCATTTTTCAGCTTGACATAATAAATTGTGCGCTCAGTATCTGTATTGAATATCAATATGGGGTCTATCCTGTTCAGGGAAAAACATAAAATAAGAAGGTAGAGAGGAGGTGAGGACATTTTGACCCAAAGCAGAGTGTATGACACGTTCCATGTTGATTTGTGCTAGATTGCTGGGGTGTTTCAGGCATGTGCCAAGAAATTGAGTCATAATGAAGCATATCTGAAATTTGATATGCCTGTGATAGAAGAGCTAATATTTGATCCAGATTTTTAGTGAATTTAAACAGGTCCAGAATCTGTTCAGATAATTTGCATTATCTCTTAATGAATCTTAGTCTAAAAATTATATTCTCTGCATATCTCTGCTACTAAAGAGCAAAATGTACTCTTACTAAAATTGAGGGGATAAGGGCTGGGGATATAGCTCAATGGAATAAGTGCCTACCTGGCAAGCGCAAGGTCCTGAGTTCAATCCCCAGTACCACCAAAAAATAAAAATAAAATAAAATAAAATAAAATTGAGGGGATATAAAAACCTGATTTTTTAGGACACTGAGTCAATAATTTCCAGGCTGTTCAAACATGAGTCTGCCCTGCCCACTAGAAACAAGGCCATGAAAAACTGACGTCAGGAAATTAAAAGGTGAGAGTGAAATCAACGTGAAAGCACACAGCTGGGATGCTGCCTTCGGCTGCAACACTTAGAAAGAATATTTTAGTGTATTGACTGCAAAAATGGCCTGAATGATTTCTGTCCCTGTAGCCATGCTCCATGCAAGGTGACTTTGTAACTCTTCCTTTTAGTTAAATTAATATTTGCATTTGAGATTTCCCTGTGGTTTACTTTGGCTATAAGGATAAGGAAGAGGGGCCTGTGTTCCAGGTACTGGCCGAGGCCTTGAGGAGCTCCGTGTACCACTGCTTGATCTCTTGAAAGTCTGTCTCTGCCTTGGGACAACCTGAGAGGTGCTTGGTGGAGGATAAACCTGAGCCTGTGATAGCAACAAATCATCCGTTTGGGAGTCATTTGAAATCCATTAACTCATTAGCTTCTTACAGGCAAATATGGAAACCTATTAAAACTCAACTAAACTAAAGCAGATGAGAAAATGTACCCAATTGATCTATAAGCCTGTGAACTAAATAAATTATTTTTGTTGTAAGTCACTGAATTTCAGGATGGATTGTTGCATAAAATAACCACACAACACAAGTGGTAACCACTCAGTCTTGTGCTTCCCATGCCAATGAAGCAGAGGAAGAATTTTCACCCCTTTATGTTTATGAAATCTCCAGATAATCCTTACTGGGTTCACAAGCATCCAGTTTTACTCTTAATTACTAGAGGAAGAAAAAAAGAAACAAAGATTACTTCTTTTTTGTGTTTGGGCTTTCTCTCCTGTATCTTCTTTAGTTCCTTCCCCTCAATTGAAAAGGTTGTTCAAGGCTTTCCCAGCATGAACAAAATACTTCCCTTAACACCACACCCGTGTACCTCCCACTCCCAGTTTAACCATAGCTTTCTCCTTTTTATAACTGATGGGCTTTTAAAGTAAGTTCAATATTTGTTCTTCTAGTCCCTCAAATTTCTTTTGATTTACAAACAACTATAATTTGACTCCTACCTGCATTCTTCTGGGGGCCCTAGGAATTGAGACCAGGATAAAGGTGTTCATTGGCTTAAACCCCTTTCCTCCAGCTTCAAAACCCATCACTCCAATCCCTGCTTCCCCTGGTCCACATTTCTGCCTCTGAGCTGCTTGTCTTTCTGCTGTGAGGACCCTTGAGGTGACAGGGGACCCACTTGAATAATCCAGATTAATCTTCGAACTGCAAGGTGCTTAAATCAATCACAGTTGTGAAGTCATTTTGCTGTATGAGGTAACATCATGCCGGATCCCAGGGATTAGTGTGTGGAGAGCTCTGCAGAGAAAGAACACTGTTCAGTGCATCACAGCCATTACCCCAAACTCGTACACTACCAGAACCTAAAAAAGGCTGTATCTGTTTGAAGTTACACCTATCCCACTTGGGTGTATTAATACCCTAATTTCTAATGCTATAGTTTGGATTTTCATGACTTAAATTTTATATAAATGGAATCTTAAATTTTGTATAAAAGTATCTTTTTGCATTTGGCTTCTATTTGTGAAATTTACCTGTATTTACCTTTACTACAATATGCCATTCTACGTATGAATGTTTGAATCATTTCTGGTTCACAACTATTATGAGCATTGTTACTGTGAATACTCAATCATATCTTTCAAATCATATACATGGTAATTATAATTTATCACTTTTAATAGAGTTCCCAACATGTTTGTACCAAATTTCTAACTGCTCTCCAACCTTTGCACTGCTTGATATTAGTGTATCTTTTTAGAGTTCCATTATTTTGATCACTCTGTACCATTTGCCCATTTAGACTTTAGGGAAAACTATCCGCCCTTGTCTGCAAGAATCCTTCTGTCTCCCGTCTTCTCAAGGATGCTCTGAATATTCTTTCTCAGATTACATACTTAGATTCACCCCACCCCTTACATGTTACTGCCCACACTTACTTTTTTCTTTGTTTTAGTCATTTCCCTTAAATTATTTTTCGTTGTTAATTTCCATAGTAGAATAAAACAAAGTCCCCCACAATAAGATTCTTTATTATTGCTACAACCAACCCGGGGGATAAACAGTGACTTCCCACCACAGCCTCTACTCTTCATCCCAGACAGACTGAATATATTTCCTAAACTCCTTTAGGTTAAATTAAGTATGTGACTGACTCATAGAAGGGAGGTAGCAGAAGAGAGACCTAACATTTGCAAAATTAGTACAATCTCCCTTATCTCCTACTCTCCAGCTGTTTTCTTTCTTCCTAGAAAATCCTACAAGCTATGTACTGAAAATGGCAGTGACAGAATAGAGAAATAGATGGTACATCTGACCTCTGTTCGGGAAAGAGACATCTAATATAAGCTGGGTCTGATATATATAAGAGACAGTATTATAACATGAACTCATTGGGATTTCAGCGCTGTGTGTTACAGTTAGCCTGCCAAGACAAATCTAGAAATTGATAGCTTAAAGTGGAATGTTGCAGTAGCAAATATATCAAACATAAAAAACATGTAGCTATGAAACAGATATAACAATTCACTGATCTATATTATACAGTGTAAAAATATTTGGCAAAACTCATAGGAAACAACCTGAGAAGAACCATGCCACCCTAGAGGAGGTAGCTGGTTCTATGTGAGCACATGTTTGCTACTGTTGGCTGCACTGGAGAAAGATGAGCTCAGAAGAAATGTGGTTGGTTAGTAAGCAGAGTGAAATGGAACAGAGAACAAAATTCAAGATTTTAAGACTTTAGAAATATGAACTTTTTATAGACTACAAGAAGCAGGAAAGGTAAGATTAATATAGCTTTCGAGAAATAAAAATCCCTTAACATCTAACCTTGGGCAAAGGGTTGGCCTTTTCACTAGAGCCATATGTTTTCAAGGAAATTCCCCTTAAACTGAAAGGAAGGAGAAGCATGGGAGAAAAAAGGGAAGTAAATAAATCAGGTTTAGGGTGATGTCTAGAAAAAAAAAAAAGGTGGGTATGGTGTCTCACACGTTGAATGGATTGGGCCTAATAGACCAGAAGTCATAAGGTTTTAAGAAAACTACATTACTAAAGAAACAACCCAGACAGACAGTAAAAGTCCCTCACTGCTTAGTATTTGAAACGATCCTTCTTTTTCTACACTTTTCATTAACAGAGAGATATCGTAAAAACATGCACATCCCAAAGGAGAAAAGTCACTCCTTCAACCAGCTTAAATATGCACACAGCTTCTCCAGAGGGCAGAGCTCTGGAGGAAGATGGCAAGGAGTTCCTCCCCAAGACTCCAACCCAGAGATCTCAAATATCTTCGTTGCCTAGCGGGAGGAGAACAGGTCTGTTCCACCATGTTGTGGACACAGCAATCACGGGCCTATAGCAACTATCTCCTAACCAGCCGTTTGCAGTTGTCATTACAATGTACCTCTCAGAGTCTAATGAAGGAGTGCCAGTTTTGATTCCTTAGGTGTAGTGGTGCTAGACACATACCTCTGCTTAAAAGTGTTGCCTTTCACCATTTCCAAGGTCTCAGTCCTGTCTAGGGGCATCCAAACCCAAACACTGGTCAACCTAAAATGGAAAGACCCAGCCTTGCACCATTTCCGAGGCCTGCCCCAGTACCATCATGGAACTGACTGCATGCTGTGCAGAGAGTGTGTCCTGCTTTTCCTTCCCACAGGTGCTGTTCCCAATCATCTGCTGATAGACCGACTGCATGGTCATCTCCATCTGACTCAGCTTTCCTCAGGAGTCAGTCTATGACAGGCATCAGATTCCAGTTACTGTGCTCATGTTTATCTTTTTACAGTAAGTGGAACTGGGGTTGATGATTTCCCTTTATTTTTGATAGATCTCCGTATTCCAGCCAGCTGTCTGAGCACCGCTGGGACATGAACGCATGTGCAGTGATAGATCGGCCTCTAGAGGAAGCAAAGGAAGGTCTGGTGGCGAGGTAGACAAAGGCAGGCTGTGGTAGATAATGCCAGTACTAGCCCTACCTGTGCTCCCATGGAGTGGTCGTTAAAGGCCCCCCAACTGCACTAACTCCACATTCTGTGGAGATGCTTTCAATGTTACTGCATTACTTACTTATAAAGCTGTATTTTCCTATAGCAGCGTCTATCACTGCTTCCTTCTTCTCTGCATGGCTTCGCGGCCCTTATTGCAGAGGGAAGTGGTAGGCTTGCTTTCCATCCGGGAAAGAGGAATGAGACGAGGAGCGGGAAGCCCAGACCTTTCCATTCCGAGTGTGACTGTGCGAGCAATGGCTCCTCCCATCCAAAATGTAAAATGTGCCCTTTCCACCCATATAGCTACGCTGACCACCAAACCCCAAATTTGGAGTGTGAGAATCAGTCCATTAAGAATTTCTATCTTCAAGTCATAAGTGAGTTTGTAAGAATAAAGAAAAAGATAGTAACCTCCCCTTGAAAGGTTCCTGCTTCCCACTTTCCCCTCCAGCACACATTTACTCTTATCGTCCTCTTCATCCAATAGTATTTATTAAATAGTCACATTTACATAGCGCTGTACCTGTGATTTTCCATTTCTGTCCAAGGAAGATTTCCTGGTTTAGAAGTTTTAATGGCTGCTCCTTTGAAAATGTCTTAAGAGGGTTTTGACTGTAATTCCTTTTCTCCTAGCTCTTATTTAATAGGTACCAATGCCTATCTTTTGCCTGGGGTCTTGGGTTAGGGAGAGGAAGATTCATTAACCATGGTGAGTTATGGATTTCAATGCCCTGGCTACTTCATTTTTCATATCCAAGTAGATCATTTCTTCCCTAGTCCTTTTGAGCCCAAGGAGGCATATATTGTAAGTAGCCTTAATCTGCTTCATTAGAACATTTTTAACTTTATAAGAACGATACTGCCAATATTACCACATTAGTTCTGATGACATGCATGGCAGAATAATCATACACTCATACTAGCTGGCAGTAGTGCAGAGATTTTCATTGTGGTAATGAGGGAAACCATATAAATTTGGCGCTGGAACGTATTAAAAATAATCACATTTTTCAGATATAGAACATTGGATTTAGAGAAGTGAGGTGTCTTGCCTATGTTTACACACTGGTGACTACTTCCTGACTCCAGGTCAGAGCTTAATGTGTGCCCCCGTTAAGCCCTTTCCAGTAAGACAACAGATAGGTACTGCTGGCGAGGAAGGATCTCACACATCCGATGATTTTTTTTAGTGAACCTGAAATAACAGGTCACCCCAAGATTATTACCTAAAGTACTACAAAAGAGGTGATATGTGGTTAATGCACCTTGGGCACGTTTCAGTTCGGCAGTTTCTTTTCTGTTTCCTCTCTATGCTGTAATGTGTACCCCTCCTGGAATACCAGCTGAAGATTCTGCACAAGGAGGCTTGCTTCATCTTCTCTTGAGGAGGAAGTAGCTTACACATCCTCACAGTATCCTCTAGTTCTCAGGGCCAACTAAATTCTTCCTAAGAAGCAGAGTTGTACTTTTCGTTCTGCCAAAGAAAAAAACAATGATTATTACTTCAGTTCAGGGACTGTGGCTTCTCAAATCTAGCCACTTGGAAAACTGCAAAGTAAGTAAAGTTTATTTTTTATTCCGTCTCTAGATCACTGGTTTTCAACCTGTGTGACTATGCTCCCCACCATACCCCTGCAAGAGAAATTTGACAGTGTGTGGAGACCTTTTCTGTTGCAGCTACGAGCATGCTTCTGGAGTGCAGTGAGTAAACACTGTGAATGCTGTCGAGCATTCCACAGTGCACAGTGCCCCCCCAAAATGTATCAGCTAAAACCTAAACGTGTTGAGATAAAAAAGCCTGCTTTGATGTATTCCACATCCCTTCCAGAACACAGGAAATTATGAAGCTACATTTCTACAATTTTATAGGGGAACATGGCTTTCAGCTATCACAGTGAAAAATAGAATCTTAGCAGGGCATGGTGGTACACATCTGTAATCCCAGCAACATGGGAGCCTGGAGCAGAAGGATCACAGTTTTGAGGCAAGCTTAGGCAACTTAGTGAGTGCCTATCTAAAAAAAAAAAAAAACAGCAGAAAAAACCTATTTAAAAAATTGCATCTCTTTCTTTGCCTCTCTCTTAGTAGATCATAGAGGAAAGCTCTAGCTCTAGACTAGAAGTGAAACATAGTCTGGCTTCTTAAATGCCAGGTATAGGAGCAACTGCAAAACAGAGATAATGATTCCTTCTTACTGTACTGGGTCAGGGTAAAAATAAGAGACTAGAACAGTAGTTCTGAAGGGAGAACAGATGGGGGGGGCAGGAAGGAAATGAGGAAATGTGGGTCCAAGGGTAGTTTCAGCTGGTAGGCTGAACAGTCTAGAGAGACAAACTACAGGATGAGGACTGTAGTCAGCAATTATGCACAATGGATAACTGTACAATGTAACATGGATATTTGCTGAGAGTGGATTTTAGTTACCCTTCCCACAAAAAAGGCAGTTACTATATGGTGACTATGTTCATTTGCTTTACTGTAATCATGAATATACACATATATCAAAACATGCTATACACATTAAATATATACAATAAAAATAATGAAATAAAATCATGTCTGTCAGAGTTCTATAAAGCCATAGAGCACTACACAAATATGTGGCATTCTAAAAGTAAGGACTGATTAATACAGCGAAAATATGAATCGCAATGGTAGAATTTCAGAATCCTTGACAGCAAGTCCAGAACTTCGCCTAGCACCTCTCTAATTCCACATCTGTCTAGGTACTTTCCCACCACTGAAACATGATACTCAACATCCACAACTTAAAAGTGAAGAAGTTTATTTAGGCCCACAGTTGTCAGAGGATTCAGTCTGTACTCAGCTGGCTCCAAGACAGGAAAGACATGCTGGAAAGGTCTGACAAAAGACAAAAGAAAGTTAATCTTGACATGGCAACCAGGAAGCAGAGAAAAAAGAGAGGACCCAGGGAAGGAGATACATTCTTCCAGGTCATGCCCTCAGGAACTCACCTCTGCTGACCCGGCGCTACCTCCTCAGAACATTTATCAGTGGATTAATCCCATGATGGATATATCACACCCATGATTCAATCAGCTCCCCAAAGCCCCACCTCTGAACACATAGAACTTTGTGGGAGGGATATTCAATCACAGAGGTGTAAATTCTTTACCAATGTTTAACACCAGTTCTACTTTTACTGTTTAGAAATCCTCAGAGTAAAATACATGAAAAGTTGCTCTCAGTCCTACTCATACAGTAGATACCTAGCAAACCAGTATCAGGCCAGTTAAACTACTACACTGAACTACACATAGTTACAAAGACTTTCCCACCTCTCCATATTCACAAAACTCACATTCCATGAGCACTTCTATTTACCATGTCACCACTCCCAAAATTATGTAATGAGCCCGACAGAGCTCTATTACTGAAGCTAATTTGATTTAAAAATAACAAACATAGCAGATTTTGAATACTGGAAACTGTTTTAGGAACAATTGAATACCACCATTCTGCTGGGGACCAAAGGTTCAAATAATAACATAGGTTAACATGCATTGCACTCCAGTCCTGTATCAGGCACAGGATAGGAAGTGCATCACCTTATCTCCAGAACCCCGAGAAATATGTGAAGTGGGAATTTGTCCCATTTGACAAATGAAGCATTTGAGATTTAAGAGTTTTGTGTCTTACTGAAGATATTTTGCTCATGTACACACGTGCACCTCAGGATCAGGCACATTTCTGTGGGGTAAGAGATACTATGTACTGGACAGTCTCCTGTATTCTCAGTATGCACTAGAATTACACATCAAAGTAACTGTACACAGTTACCATGGTAAGAGTTTTTAAAAAGTCTGTGCTACAGGACTGAGTGATAATGGTCACAATACTCAACACCAATACTCAGAACCAAGAGAGGTGCTGGCATCTTTTAGGCCACCCTAACTTGTATAGTCTCTTGATGTGAATGAGTGTCACAACTGCCTAGATATTTCTTTCTCAGCTGCTTAGAATTTGTTCACAAAGCAGGAACAGTATAAATGAGGCACTGGTGGGTGTCTCTCTTACAAGTTGCTCCAAACAGTGAGGTGATGAGGTCTAGATTACTGATTCTGAGGATTTGTGTTTCAATTGAAAATAAATGAAGCCTGACTCAAAAACTCTTTGTTATTTCCTACCCATCTAGTTCAATTCAATTACACTACGTGCATACTTGCTGAGCCACAACTGTGTGCCGAGTGCTGGGGGAAACAACTATGAAATGCCGTGATAACAGCCCTCAAGGAGCTCACCTCACTCTGAGGGAGACAAGATTAAATTAGAGTACCATAAAAGCCCGTTAATACCCACATACTAAACTGCACATGATCTAGTTTAGTTCTCATTGCATACACTCCTTCTTTAACAGACTCATGCCTTCAGTGAACTTGGAGGTACTCTGGGTACATCCAGAGCATCTGCATTGTAACAGGAACAAATACACAGTGTATAAGAAAGTGGTGCTGACAGGTGTGTTCCAGGAGGCTTTGAGGGCTCGTGGGGGTGGCTTGAGGTAGAATTTGAGCAGTGGAGATTTGTATGGTCATCTAGGAGTATGCCTTGGAAGATGATTCTGGTGAGGTTGTATTTAAGAATCAGTCAGTAACCAGGTACTGTGCTGCTATGAGCCACAGATGTGTATGAATGAATCATCGTGTCCTATGTCTTAGGTAATGATGTAAAGAGCATAATCAGGGCTCACAGACTCCACCAAAAGTGGAGGGGACACTAACATCAGGCAGGTAATCTCGTGTCCTCTTGATATATGAAAGTGTCTCCATTTCATAAAATTTGAAGCTAGGTTATCATATGAAGTGATAATATATCTCTTAAAGATCAAAAAGCACATATCTTAAATACTTAATCTTAGTCTCAATAGAAATACACATAGAAATAGGTACAATTGTTTTATATGCTTTTCCTCAGTTTCTATGAGTAGTAAATAGACTTTTCTCTCTTTTAACCTAACTGCATTACCTCTTTTAATGACTGCTGTAGAGTTCTGCAAGCATGTCCTAAATGTCAAAAGATAAACTGAAAGGAGCCACCAGTGTGCCCCATGAAAAATGTGAACATTTAAATGGAGCACACTGCTATCATACATGAATAAAATAGTTTCATTTTCAGCATATTTTACATAATTTTGGTTTAGATAACGAGTGGGTAAAACTGGCAGAATTTAAGTGTCTCCAGACCATTAAGTCTCATTTTTGTGTTCAAGTTATCATTTTAACAAGAATATGATTTCATTTTTAGTGGTCTGTGAGAAGTTAAACAGTTAAAATTATATGACTCACTGAGAGGTATTATTAATATAATATAACATAATTTATCTTTTCTGGGCTTCTGGTTCAATACCAATATCCAAGCTCAGTTTAAGGTATGTATCATTCACCTCTGCTGATGAAATAAGTGCAAAATATCAGTTACTTAAATGATGCATTTTCCTTTGTTCTCAGTAACATGTGAGAGTTTGAATGTGACCATGATGGGTCAGTTCACATGTATTTGCATTCCACATGAAGGTCCATGTGTGCTCTGTGCCTCTTTACGTCAGAGAGGAACTACACAAGACAGACCTCCTATGTTTCTTAAAACTGTTGAGACTGGAAAAGCTGTCACGTCTTCTCACTTTAATGGCCCTTGAAACTATTTGGCTAACTGACAATGAAGTAGTGAAGTAAACCTTGCCTGGAAGAAGACACTTTGGGACAATGAGTATGGATATATAGTCTTCCACCAATGAATGGACTAAATAGTAGGAAAAAATAATAAGATCTACCACAATAAATATATGTGTTACTTTACTTATCGAAACCATTCCAAAGCCAGGTGTGGTGGCACATGTCTGCACTCCCAGCACTGGAGAGGCTGAGGCAGGAGGATCACTTTGATTTCAAGGGCAGCCTGCACAACATAGTGAGGCCATGACTCAAAAAAAATTCAAAATTATAAAATGTTTTCTAGTTTTATGAGATTTAATTGGAAAAGCAGTGATCATTTTCCTATTTAACTGGGTAAAAAAAGGTAGCAAGGGAAAAAAGAAACAAGATTCAAAGAAAAAGACAGGTGTTCCATGTTCATGGATTGGAATAATTAACAATGTTGAAATATCCATACCGTATTATATAAAGTAATCGAAGATTCAATACAATCCTTATAGAAATTCCAAGGGCTCTTTTCACAGAAAAGGAAAACAATTCCTAAAATTTATATGGAACCAGAAAAGTTCCCTGAGAGTCAAAACAATCTTGAGAAAGAACAGTAAAGCGGGAGGCGTTACCCTCCCTGACCCCAAAGCGTATTCCATATCTGCACTAACCCAAAGAGTATGGCAATGGCAGAGAACCAGAAGCATCAAAGGTGGAACAGAACACAGAGCTCAGACATACACCCAGGCATTTATAGTCAACTCGTTTTAGAGAAGGGTGCCAAGAATACAAGACCGGGGAGAGTTTAGTCTCTTTACCAAGCAGTGCTGACAAAAGGATAAACATGTGCTAAAGAGCTAAACTGGACCCCTACATGACAGCGCCCACAAAAATCAACTGAAATGGATTAAAGGGATTTTTTTTTATTTTGAAGGGAAAAGAAAACAAAATAACAGCAACAAAGATAAAAACAACACAACACAAAAACAATAAAAATGATACAGAATTTCAAAATGGGAGATACCATGATCGCAGGTTCAAGATTTAAATGTGAAGCCTGAAATGGTACCAGCCCTATGGCAAGATCAGCAGGAAAGCACCCACAAGCTCCTCCATATGGGTTGTGACCATGACTTTTTTGATGTATCAAAAGTACAGGCAGCAAATAAATAAATAAAACAGGCGGGATTACAACAACCTGAGAAAACTTCTATAGCACAAGGAAATATTTGATAAAATGGAAAAGGAATCCATGGAATGGGAAAAAGTTTGCAAACCATAAGCAGATGGTCCTCACCTTACTGTTTTTAGCTTTGCTTTATGATAGTAGGAAAGTAGTACACATGCAGAGGAAACCCACTTTACATTTTGACCTTCTCTGGGATGAACCCTATGTACTGTGGAACACTCAGAGCTGTGTAGTAGCAGCAAGCTGTGATCTGGTCAGCCCCTCTATGACCTCACAGTAGAATGTGCTGGTAAACAATGTTCTGTCGGGTAGGTGTACTGAATGTGCTTTGCGACTTTTGATATTTTCACACTGTGATGTACCGATTGAGATGCATGCCCATTATCAACTGAAGAGGAGCTGTATCTGGTAAGAGATAATCCAACATGCAAAATAATCAAGCAGCTCAGAGTAAAAATGAATAATGATCCAATTTAATAAATGAGTAGACATTTCTCCAAAGAAAACACGTGAATGGTCCATCATTAAGGAAATGCAAATGAGATATTATGAGTATCACCTGTCATCATAAAAATAAAAGGTCACAAGTGTTAATGAGAATGCATAGAAAAGAGAACCCTGGAATATGCTTGTTGGGCAAACATTATTGGGAAACAGTATGGAAGTTCCTCATAAATTTAAATTCTAACTATTATATAATATAAATATAACTATTAGTTATTATTTAAATTACTTTGGCTAAGCATCTACCTTTAGGTAAGTACCTACCAAAGTAATTTAAATCAGGATCTCAAAGATAGGTCTATACTCCTAAGTTTGTTATAGCACTGGTCAAATAGCAAGGGTATGGAAACAATCTGAAAGATGAATGAAAAAGGAAATACGGAAGTTATAGAGAGAGAGAAAAAAGGAGAGTTCTATGCAGCCTTTAAAAAGAGAAGAACCCTGCCATCTACAGCTCAGTGCCACTGCCAACATGGATCACCCTGAAGGATATGCTATTTGAAAGAAGCCAATCTGTAGGATCTCATTTTTATGTAGAATCAAAAATAGTCAAACTCATAGGAAAAAATATTAGAATCGTAATTTCCAGGGGATGTGGGCAGTAATGGGGTAGTTATGGTCAGAGGGCGCAAAGTTTCACTTATGCAAAATAAGTAAATTTGAGCGACGTGTGTGTGTGTGTGCGTGTGTGGCATAAGGCTAAAGCTAACAACATTGTAGGGCATACTTAACATTTTCTAAGAAGGTGAATCTTATGTGAATTGCATTACCACAGGAAGTAGCAATAATGGAGATTAACAAATAATCATATTGATGATAAAAAAAGAGATCAGAAGTAAATTTGTGAAAGTGATAGATATTTCTATGTCCTTGATGGTGGTGATGAGTTAATACATGAAAACTCATTGACAAACTCTCGCATTTTCATATATTAAATATGCACAGGTTTTCACATGTCAGTCACATTTCCCTCAAGTGGTTGAAAATGTGTGTGTGTTTAAGCTCTGCAATTGAGAACTACAGTTTGGCTCACTGAAATTTCCCTTAATGAGAACACTTACTATTTAGCTTCTTTTGACTTTATTCAACAGAAATACTTCATACAGTGAAGCATGAGGTTTTCACTTCCAAATATTATAGTTGCACAATATTAAAAAGAAACGTGCATTTAAATATGGTCTTTAAGTGTTTAATAAATGCTTATTTTTATATTAGCAAATACATAAAAGAACCCTTCCAATTTCCATCTTTCACGAGTTTATTCTCTTATGCATCATTCTTGAACAATTTAGATCCGTAGGTTTTAACCATTTAACTTCCTGAGAAAGGAAATTAAAACAACAAGAGAATATCTCCTTAACTCACCTATGCAAGTAGTTATTTCAGGTTAATTATTATCAAGAACTGTTCAAGACTAAGAATGCTATTAAACATTAGCCTGTGAGATATTTAACAGTGGGGTTCTACAATAAAAAAAGAATATTGTTCTTTCTAGGTTTTTCTCTAAACGGTCCCAAACTACACATGTGAATAAAGCTAATGCCTAAATAATTAAATGATAATGTCATTATTATTCGGTGTAGGAACGCACTTGAGATTCAAATTGAATCAGTTTTTTTTTTCCCCTTGTGGCACAATAACAATTCATGTTCAACCTTACTTAATATATTCCTTGGTTAAAAGAAAAATCAGTGTGTATATTCATTGGCTTCTAGAAAGGAGACCTAGGTCTGTAGCTGAAGGACAAAGCAGTTAAGAAGAAAAACATACATGATAGCCCCAGGTCCAATATGAAGCGGGCGGAGAATTCTTCCCTGTACCTTTGTCCTAACTATCTCCTCCCCACCACTTAGGCACCCAGAGCCGCGCATTCCCAGGGCACTTCGCTCCCTAATACTGATCAGCTGAAGGGAACGTAGTCAGTGCCTGAATCTCTCACGAATATCTGTATTCTCACTGCTCTCCCACTGTGCACTGCGGAGCCCTGTGCCCTGCCAACTCCAATGAAGATAAAAATACGGAATCTAACAACCACTGTGAACCCCTATCATTCTGTTCTGAAACCCTGTATCATTCTTCCTGTTTTTGCTTTGTTTTGGTTTTTTCTATGTTGTTGGCGTTTTGCTTTGTTCTTTATTTAATTCTTTTAAAATAAAAAAATTTGAAAAAAAGTTTTAAAAAAAGAAATATTCATGCAGCTCTCACCAAATGTCAGGCTTAGTGCTGAGCACATCCATGTATTTTCACAACCCCGAGGTTGAAACTCTTCCCTTGCCTATTTGACAAATGAGAACACTGAGGCACAGCATGAACAGGTAACACTTCTAAGGTGAGCTCAAGTCTTCTGACTAGTATCACAACCACCAGAGCTACATAATAATTGTAGGTATGTGAATCTTATGTAGCTCTGAAAAAACTAAAACTACCTTGCATTTATATAGGACAACAGATTACACATAAGCAAAATATGAATACAAAATCAGAATCATAAAAAAGCAGTTTCTAGAATGCAGTAGGCCAAGTTATTATGACTGTGCACTGGCCCTAGACCAAATAAACAAGAAAAAATGATGGAAAGAATAACACATTTGTAAGTCACCTTAGATGCATCAAGAACAACAGGGGAAGATGGCAACCAGGTGAGCGGCAGAGGGAAACTCTCCCAGAGACCAATCTTTCGTGCGTGGGTGCGGGTCCGTGGCTGCGAAATTCCAACCGAACATATTGCACTGTGCTGCCTGAGCAGTAACGTGTCGGCTGGATACACTGCGGCGAGAAGTGGGTGGGACCTGAGAGCTGGGCACCCGAGGCAATCGGTGCTGCGCTTGGGTCACGGCTCGGCTGAGTCCGCCTACAACCAAGAGCAATTGGGCGGGACGGATCCTCCCAGCTCCTGAACCTGAACGGCTCGCAGGCGGCTGAAGCCAGGAATTGTTGGAGGCGGTGGAGCAGAGCAAACTCGTGCCCCTCAGGCAGACTGCGCCAATCTGGGCGAGGGTCCAGGATCGCGCTCAGAGCCCCGCCCCCACAACCGGCGCCGCGGGAACTGCAGCAGCTGCGGTCCGTGGCTCCTGCGAGAACGCTGAGGAGGCAGAGAAGCGCCAGGGAGCGCCAGGACCTCCTGCCGGCACGGATCTCGGAACGGGTGAGGCGAGTGAACACCGCAGGAGGATTTCTGAGTCGGGAAGAAGCTCGAACCAGGGAGATACATCTGAGCAGCATTCCTGTCTGCACGAACCAAGGATGCGGTGAATGGGCGCCCTGATTGTTTTTTTCTGAGTCGGAAAGAAGCTCCGCCCAGCGAGGGACATCCAAGCAGCTTTATGGACTGCAGGATTCCCCGGGTCAGAAAAGCTGGCTAGGCGCCACGACGGGATTTGTGAGGGGGGCAGGAGCTCCACCCAGGGGGGAACAACTGAGTGCCCTGCCTACAAGGTCCCTGGGGTGGCGAGCTATTTATGCGCCCCCAACCAGGTCTCGGGGTAGGGAGTAGAAGTGGAAATCTCAGCAGACAACTTAAGGGACATTCTCCCAAAGAGAAGGAATCATTGGAGCAGCCTCTGCAGCAGACCTTTGCCTGCTGAACTGCCTGGGGAATTTATAGCTCCACATTTTGAATCTGATACCCAAAAATGGGAAAACAGAGGAACAAAACGCAATCTCAAAACTCAACCCCACCCAGAACAAGTTTTGAATGCGAGCATACAGGGGAACCAGGAAGTCACATACCTGCAAGTTATGAAACGATTGCATCCAAAATGAAACAACTTCAACAGACCATAAAACAGCTTAAAGCAGAAATAAGCCACATACCTGCAATGATCTCTCAGACAAAAAACGAACTGAAAACAATGATGGAAGAAATGTTCCATACACATAGAGAAGAAATAGACAAAAGACTAGAAGAAAATAGGAAACCAATGGAAAGGTTACAAGAGCAATTTAGGAATGAATTACCAAGAATGAAACAGGTCCAAAGAGAATGCCAGGATTTGAAAACTTACAATGAAAGCATGCAAAACCGTTTAAATGACACCGAAGATAGAATTTCAGAACTTGAAGACAGCATGGCAGCTTATGAGCGTGAAAGGAAGAATCTCATGATATCATCAAAGACACAGGAAAAGTCAATCCAACAGCTCCAAGATGAGGCAATATGTAACAGTATTCGAGTTATAGGAGTGTGTGAAACAGCAGGAGACCTCACAAAAGACATAAAAAGAATATTTCCTGAAATAGTAGCAGAAAATTTCCCAAACAAGGTAAAAGTTACTGAAGTTCAGTTAATCGAGGTATACAGAACCCCAATGATCCATAACCCAAAGAAAAACACACACAGGCATAGAATAGTCAAGATCCCAGATATCCAGCAAAAGAACACAATATTAAAAGCTGCTAGAGAAATGAAACAGATCAGCTATAAAGGAAAGCCCATCAGAATCACAGCAGACTTCTCAATGGAAACCATGAAATCAAGAAGAGCTTGGAGTGAGATATTACAGATTTTGAGACAAAACAACTTCCAACCCAGACTGATGTATCCTGCAAAACTATCCCTCAAATTCAATGGAGAAATAAAATATTTCCACGACAAAGAACAAGTGAAGAACTTCATGAGTGCCAAACCAGCATTGAAAACAGCACTAAAAGATATTCTAGACAGAGAATAAGGACACCACGATTCCAAGAACAACATTAGAAATAACTCCCTAAACAAAACAAGCAAGTAAACAGTCAGCAAAAGAAGGAAAACAACAAGTAAATAACATGACTAGAATAAGCCAACATATAACCATGATAAAGATGAATGTAAATGGCCTCAATTCAAAAGTCAAAAGGAAAAGATTGGAAGAGTGGATTAAGGAACACAATCCACCGATATGCTGTATACAGGAAGCACATTTTACTCAAAAGGAAATCCACAGATTGAAAGTTTAAAGGTTGGAAAACAATTCTCCATGCAACAGGTCCCCAGAAAAAAGCA
>PVLD010017899.1:0-40491 GCA_004027595.1 Dinomys branickii | reverse complement strand
ACTAAATTTGCATGTCTGTATATGGGTCCATACATCTACAATTCGAAGATATCAATGGATAAAGCAACAACTACTGTTGAGACCATATCACCTTGTCTATAGATTAGTTGTGATTGTACTATTTTCTATGATAATGGGTGTCTGTTTGTCAATATGTTTTTGTACTTTTATGTTTCTAAAATAAAAAAAAAAAGGAATAAGGATAGGAAAGGAAGAAGTCAAACTATCACTATTTGCAGATAACATGATACTATACATGGAGGAACCCAAAAACTCCACAAGAAAACTCCTGGAATTAACTGACAAATTCAGCAGCATAGTCGGATACAATGTCAACACCCAAAAATCAATAGCATTCCGATACACGAACAACAAATAGACTGAGAGAGAAATTGAGGAAACTATACCTTTTATAATAGCATCCAAGAAATTGAAATATTTAGGAATCAATCTAACAAAGAACGTGAAAGATTTATTCAGTGAAAACTACAGTATTCTGAAAAAGGAAATCAAAGAGGATTTCAATAAATGGAAGAACATACCCTTCTCATGGTTAGGAAGAACTAACATTGTAAAAATGGCCATGCTACCAAAACTGTTGTACAGATTCAATGCAATTCTCATTAAAGTACCATTAGCATACCTCACAGATCTAGAGAAAATATGCCTCAAATTCATCTGGAACCATAATAGACCCAGAATAGCAAAAGCAATCCTGGGCAATAAGGACAAGTCAGGTGGAATCACATTCCCTGACCTGAAATTATACTACAAAGCTACTGTAATAAAATCAACCTGGTACTGGCTCAAAAACAGACCTGAGGATCAATGGAACAGACTGGAAGATGCAACCACAACGAAAAACCCACTCAGCTACCTAATATTTGACAAAGGGGTCAACCAAACTCACTGGAAAAATGAAGGCCTGTTTAATAAATGGTGCTGGAAAAACTGGCTTGCCTCTTGCCAAAAACTGAAAATAGACCCCAGTCTATCACCATGCACCAAACTCAGGTCAAAATGGATCACAGACCTCAATATTAAAACAGAAACTCTAAATCTATTGGAAGAGAAAGTAGGTAAAAATCTTTAAGAGATAGGAGTATGCAGAGAGTTCCTGAACAAAAATGAAACTGCAAGGGAAACACTTCAAAGAATCAATAATTGGGACCTCATCCTACTGAAAAGTTTTGTACATCTAAAGAAATCACCAGCAAAGTAAAAAGAAAACCCACAAATTGGGAAAAAATCCTAGCTGACTGTCCCTCAGACAAAGGACTGCTATCTAGAACATACAAAGAATTAGAAAACATGTACCTGTCCAAATTCAAAGCCCCAATCCAGAAATGGGCACCTGAGATGAATACACACTTCTCAGATAAAGAAATACAAATGGCAAATAAATATATGAGAAAATGTTCCACATCCTTAGTCATTCGAGAAATGCAAATAAAAACAACATCGAGATTTCATCTCACCCCAGTAAGACTGGCCAGTGTGAAAAAGTCATCCAATAACACATGCTGGCGAGGATGTGGAGAAATAGGGACTCTATTACACTGCTGGTGGGAATGCAGACTGGTGCAACCACTGTGGAGAGCCGTTTGGAGATTTCTCAGCAAACTAGGTCTAGAGGTTCCATTCAAACCAGCTATTCCTCTTCTGGGTATTTTCCCAGAAGATCTGAAAACATCATATCACTCTGATATATGTGTACCCATGTGTATAGCAGCAAAATTTGTAATAGCTAAAATGTGGAAGCAATCCAAGTGTCCATCCACAGAAGACTGGATTAAAAAATTGTGGCATATTTATATAATGGAATATTATTCAGCTATAAGGAAAGACAGTTTTGGGGACTTTGTAGGCAAGTGGACAAAACTGGAGTCCATACTCATAAGTGAAATAAATCAGTGGTACATGTACAGGCAACGTATTGTATCACTGGTGTAAGAACCCGAGGTTGGGAATATAAACTAAGAGACATGATGGAAATCTGTTCAAAAACAAAGAACAGATGGGACGAGGGAAAGGAGAAAAGAAGGAGACAAAAATGTATGTATGTATATATGAATATACATATATGCAAGAGGGCTAACATGGTTCTACTATTGTATTATATCACTTAATGCTAAGGAATAATTGATGACGGGTTATTTGTCAATCTTGTATGTCTGTATGTGTTATCCTGAACACACACTTCGAAGATATCAACATGAAAACAGCGACTATTAGTGGGGTTTTTTTTGGTTTCTTTTTTTTTTTTTTCCTTTGGTTTTTTTTGTGTGTGTGTTTTTCTGTTGTTGAGAGGATTAATTGTCTGACCAATATTGCGTGTCTGTTTCTGGGTTCATATATATACACTTCGAAGATATCAATGGGTAAAGCAACAACCACTGTTGAGTCCATGTCACCTTGTCTGTAGATCAGTTTTGATGGTACTATTTTTTATGCTTATTTGTGTCTGTTTGTTAATATGTTTTTGTGCTTTTATTTTTTTAAATAAAAAAAAGAAAGCAATATAGAAAAATTTTAAAAAGGAAATTACTATCATTTGTCGCTAAGATGAACATCCTTATAAATCCAAGGAGAATCATTTGGTAAAAATATAATTAAACTATGGCAGAGTATCTAGTTGCTAAATATTATATAAAATCTATAACTTTGTTATATATAAAGTAAAAGTATTAAGTATATAAAATATAATAGCAACACAAAGACAAAATAAATTTTCCAGTAAGTGCACAAGAATTATTAACACAGTTGTACTGTCAGAGAGAAACGTGAAATATAATACTACAATAGTCTAAGTGATTCTAGCATCCTTAGCTACTAGACAAGGCAATGAATTAGAAAATACTGACTGCTCATAAAAATGTATAAAGCTATAATTTAAAATTAATCCACAAATCCTTATTTTTTCATATAAGTAGAGACAACAGACAGCTTGAAAAATTAGTCACATGACAAAGTTCATTGTACTAAGTATACTTCTGAGAGGATTGAAAGTAGTAGTATATGATTGGTCATGGGAAAGTTACCTGGCAAAATAAAATATAAAATTCAGTAGTTTTGGAGAACAATATTTTCTGTCTTTTTTTTTGTAATTTTATTTTAAAGACAAAAGAATGGAGACATATGACAAAATTATACAGTACATAGAAGGGAATTAGCACTGGATGTTGTATTACATAATCTTATCTTCACATTAGTTAACACAAAAACATTAAAGAGAAGATAGTGGGGAATTTGCACTGAATGCTGTATAGTATAAAGTTATCTTCTCTTCTGTTAATACAAAAACGATTGAGGAAATACAGAATTATAGAAAACATAGAAGGGAATTAGCTCTGGATGCTGTCCAACATAATGTTACCTTCCCCTTTGTTACTCAGTTACACAGATGATGGCTCAATTGATCATTCAATTTTTCTCCTCCCTCATCTCCGTTGCCCCACCACTCAATCAGTCATCTTCCCTGTGATAATAACTGTACTCCTGGGTTTATACCCCTGGACTCTCGCCTTGGGAAGAGATATAGCTACCTCAGACTAAACTATAGCATACATGGGTGTATACAAACTGCCACGGTCAGAGGTGGAAAAACACATATGCTCACAGCAGACCGCCTGTCTCCACCCCGTTGCCATGCTATGGGTGGGGGCGGGTCCCGTCCATGAGGTGCCCTCAGCGGGGCCCACTGCAGATTAGCTGCAGGGCCCACAGCGGAGCAGCCACGGGGCCCATCATGGAGCAGCCATGGGTTCCACAGCAGAGCATCTGCGGGGCCCACAGTGGAGCAGCCATGGGGCCCTCAGCAGAGCAGCTGCGGGGTACACGCCCCCGTCGGGGTGCCTTCAGTGACCCATTTGGCTCTGTCCCATTGCCTTGATGCCAGAGGCCCTTTCTTCTCCTCCCACCTCCTTCTGGTCTCCAGCATTACCGTTCCCCACCCCTTCCAGCTGGTCACCGGACGAACTTACGATGCTTGGTATAAGGGCTTGAAATCTCTCTGGCCCATTCTCACTGTGTTAGTTCAGGGTATGAACTGAGACTAAAGATTAGTTCTAGAATAGAGTTGGAGGAATTTTCTCACATCTGCTGTATGGAGTTTGTTGTTTTTCAGACTCCCAGTCTGCTGCTTTTCATCTAATCTGTTGCTATGAGTTCATGCAAGGTTCATATGTGCTAGCTGTAAGGAGACCCTCTCGGTGCTCACATTAATAGTTCGGGGTGAGTCCTGAAGTCTGTGGGTTCATCCCATTGTTGCCAGGAACAGGAGGTGCTTGCCCAAGCCCCTGAGACTCCAGGTGCTCCCAGAAAGAGTTCAGGGCGGGAGCTGAAGCCCAGTAACTTAGTTCATGCTTCCTACCTGATGCTGAAGTGAGAAGGGCGTGGGGCCGTGTGATCCACCTCCATCTGCAGCTCTCTCTTACTGTTGTGCCCCAGTTCCCATTTGTTCCTTGGCTGGATCCCTGGGATTTGCTGTGGCTCTGGGATCGCTGCTGATGCACCCCACCGCTCCCCACTGGCAGCCGCCCACACCGACACATAGACAATTAAAGAACTACAAAATTACACAGAATATAGAAGGGAATTATCTGTGAATGCTAATTTACCTAATGTTACTTTCCCAATTATTACTCTTTATACTGGTGGTGGCTCGCTTGAAAATTCAAATTCTTTCCTCCCTCATCTCCATTGCTCTACCACATACCTCTGAACTCTCACCTTGGGAGGAGACATAGCTGCCTCAGACCATACTATACAAGCTGTCTTTTTTGGGGTGGAAAAGCACCCATACTCATCACTGACGCCTGTCTCCTCCCCGCCCTCATACTGCATAGAGTGGGGGCGGAGGTGAGTGGGTTCTGTTCTCCCTCTATGGCATCACTTGTCAACCCCCAGTGGGGCCGCCCGGGCCCATAGAGCCACCCACGGATGGAGGGGCCACCCAGGCCCGCAGAGCCATCTGCACCCGCAGCCAGTGCCTGTACTCTAGGTCTGCTGCTCTTCATCAAACGTGTTGCTATGGGTTCTTACAAGGTTCGTATGTGTAGGCTGTAAGTAGGTCCTCTTCGTGTTGTTAATGGTGTGGAGTGAGTCCTGAAGTCCGTATAATCGTCCCATTATTGACAGGAGAATTTGTTGATTACTCCTGCCGCCTAGTCTCTCCGTGTTCACAATGAGATTTCAGGGCAGGAGCTGAAGCCCAGCACCTCGGCTCCTGCTTCCCGCCTGGTCCCGGAGCGCAATCACAGCTCCGCCACTGTCCGCTCCATCCCCTCAGGGCCGCTGCCCGTCCCTGCTGCTCCCCACTCACCTAGGAAAGCGGTGGGGAGGGGATCACCTCGGGGCAGACGCAGGGTCGGGTGCGGTGAGCTGTGTGCTATTTAGACTGATTCCATCCTGTCTCCTGGAGCTGATTAGGAATGTTTCTGCAGGATCAGGTTTCTGTTTCCGTGGGTGTTGTAATTTCTCGTCTTTGTCCTGGATTCCACTACTGCTCCCATCCGCTATTGCATCTTCTTATAGCTACGCTCTCTCCTCTGACCCTTTCTCGGAACTCCACACTCCCCTGGCCGAGCTGGGAGGCTTCCGTGAGGGTAGGTTTCCGCAGCTGAGGCTGCGGGTGCTGGGACGAGGGCATGAGCTAAAGATGTGTGTGATTTGGAGCTGTAGTTTCTCCGTTCCCCTCCCTCCGAGTGTACCACGGTGGACCTCCGATCCTTTCTTCCCGAATAAGTCCTTCTTACTCTTTCCAAGGATTTCAGTTCCCATTTCTTTGGACCATTTAACAAGATGGCCAATATTTTCTGTCTTAGGTTAAATTTCACTTGGTACTTTTTATTGTAGTTTTTAGTAGTGTTCCTAAGGCATATATCTATACACCACAAAACTGTAATGACCTGCGCAGCTAGTCAGCTTAACCTATGACTTTTACATCCCGTCTTGTGTCAGTCTTTATATTCTTAACTGTATAAAATTATGCAAACTCTTGTCAAGTGATTTTATCGTGAAAGCTCTCCAGTCCTTTTATCCTGATTATTACTGGCTATTTCAAATACAGGGAATAAGTTAAGTTAATAATTCTAACTTCCTGGCAACTTTCCTATATCTTAGAAATTTATGTGTCATCAGTTTGATTAATTCATTGTGTCATCAATCCTGCTTTTTTTCAATAGCAATGACATTTTAAAAGAAATTTAATTATACAATTTCCCTTCCATGTTGATTTTCATCAACAATCATTCAACTACTGAATGAAAGAACTGATAATACTTCACAAATTATTAAATGAGCTTTGCACATTACATCCAAAATTGAATAATACAGTATATTAAAAAGAATACAACCTTCCCATCCTCCCCCCTTGATCCATTGGAGCAGAACTGTGCCTTGGACAGCAGCAGGAATGCAGGTGAGCTGCTGTTACCCCCCCCACACACACACACCAGCTTGGAACCAGGTGGAGACCCAGACAGCTCTAGGGATCTGGGGACCACTCCCCCCTCCTTGCCCCTCCCCCTGTTGGAGCAGAACTGGACCTCAGACAACTTTGAGAATTCTGGTGAACCAGCCCCAACTCTGCCCCACCAGCTTGTGGGCCAAGGGGAGCCCCAGACAAACTCAAGGGCCTTGAGTGCTCCTGTCTGCCCCCACTCCTCACCCTCAGGGGAGCTAAGCTGAAACTCAGACAGCTTTAGAGGACTCAGTGATTGCATACCTACCCCTCTTCTGATGTGGGAACCAGGCAGGGTAGCGGCAGTGTATGGAAACATGGTGACCACACGTCCAACACTATACCTCTGTGGAAACAGGATTGAAACCTAGGCAGCTTGGGGACGCCCTAAGTGGAAACCAAGCTGAGTCACAACAACTGTGGAGCATTGGGGATTAAACCCTGTCTGCACACACACACCAGAGGGAGTCACACCAAGCAGAAGGGACCTTTGGGTCCTTTCCCTGCTACTACAACATCACCCTGGGAGTGAGGCTGAGCTCCAGGGAACCTCTGCATCTCTGAAAATAGCAAAACAGAGGATTAAAATGCAATCTCAGATCTGTAACCCTCCTAGAATAAGTCCGGGAGATACCAACACAGATGAGCTCAGAAGTCATACACCTGTAATTTCTGAAATGAAAACAGCTGAAGTAAAGAAACAACTCTATCAGGCCATAGAGGACATCAGATCTGAAATAATATCTGCAGTATAAAAAGAAATGACAACAGTAATGAAAGAATTGCTCAGTACATCTAAAGACATGGAAAAAATAGACAAGCATAGTAAATTAATGGACACCTTGAAAGAACACTATAGGAAACAACAGGAATTAATAAAGCAGATTGAAACAGATATCCAGTAAATTAAAACTTCCTTTGAAGATGGCAAAACTGCTGGAACGAAGCTGAAAATACACTTTCAGACTTTGAAGACAGCATTGCTGTTAATGACCATGAAAGGAAGGATCTTTTAAAAATAACAAGAAACCAAGAAATAACAATTCAACAGCTGCAAGATGGAGCAAAGAAAAACAATATAAGATTAACAGGTATCAATGAAATAGCAGGTGTCAGCACAAGTGATATAAAAAAAAAAACTATTTGCAGAAGTAATAGCAGAAAATCTTCCCAAGCATGGAAAAAGAACTGGACATCTGGGTAAGTGAAGCACATAGAGCTCCAACTAACCATAACCAAAATAAATCTACACACAGACATATAGTGATCAAGATCCCAGAAATTCATCAAAAGAACAGAATATTAAAAGCTATGATAGAAAAGAAACAGATCACCTATAAAGGAAAGCCCATCAGAACCATGGCGCATTTCTCAACACAAACCATTAAGTCAAGAAGAGCTTGGAGTGAAATGTCGCAGGTCCTGAAAGAAAACTTCCAACCTAGATTGATATACCCTGCAAAAATTATCCCTCAAATTAATGGAGAAATAAAATATTTCCATGGTAAACATCAACTGAAGAACTTCATGAGTGCCAAACCAATGATACAATGGTTTCTAAAAGGTATTCTAATAAGAGACAGAAAAGACCACAACTTTAAGTACAACAACAGAAAGGAAACACCAAGCAGAGCAAGCAATTAAAAAGAGAGAAACAACAGAAACCACCAGCAGGAAAACAACATGGCAAACATAAGCAAATACATATCTCTTATACCAATCAGTGTAAAAGGACTCAATTCACCAACCAAAAGAAGTAGACTGGCAGATTGGATCCAGAAACAAAATTCAACAATATGATGTACACAGGAAGCACATTTAACTCAAAAAGGAAACTCACACACTGAAAATTAAAGGATGGAAAACAATACTCCATGAGACAGGTACCCAGAAAAAAGCAGGTGTCAATATTCTGTTTTCAGACAATGGGAACTTCAAACCAAGAACAATTAAAAGAGATAAAGGATGTCACTACGTACTTGTGAGTGGACAACTTCAAGAGGAAGAGCTTACAATAAATATCTATGCACCAAACAAAGGAGCAGTAAAGCATATAAGACAAATTTTGACAGACATGAAAAATGAAATAAGCGTCAACAGAATGTTAACAGGAGACTTTGATATCCCATTATCACAAAGAGATAGATCAACTAGACAAAATATTAGCAAATAAATAGGAGAACTAAACCAAACATGTGAACAAATGGACATAGTAGACCTGTACAGAGTGTTCCACCCAACAACATCAGAATACACATTCTTCTCAGCTGCACATGGGACATTCTCTAAAATAGACCATATGGGGACTAGGGATATAGCTCAGTGGAATAAGCGCCTGCCTAGCAAGCGCAGGGTCCTGAGCTTGATCCCCAGTACTGCCAAAAAAAATAAAATTAAATTAAATTAAATAAAACAGACTATATGTTAGCACACAGAAAATGCTTAAGGAAGTGCAAAAGAGTTGAAATTATCTCATGCATACTATTGGACCATAGTGCAATGAAACTGGAAATTAATGGAAAAGTAATTCACAAGAACTCCATAAACACATGGAAATTAAACAGAAATCTCCTGAACAATCACTTGGTCACAGATGAAATTAAAGAAGAAATTAAACACAATATACAATCAATTGAAAATATAGACACAACTTACAGGAACCTGTGGAATGCAATGGAAGCAGTCATCAGATGGAAATATATAGCAGTGAATGCCTACCTCAGGAAAACAGAACAAGCACAAATCAACAATCTTGGGCTGCACCCTAAGCTTTTAGAATAAGAAGAACAAATCAAACCAAAAGTCCAGAGAATTCAAGAAATTATAAAGCTCAGGGCAAGAATTAATGCAATGGAGACTAAAAAAATGCAAAGAATTAATGAATCAAAGAATTGGTTCTTTGAAAAAATAAATAAAATTGATAAAGCCCTAGCCAATCTCATTACACAGAGGAAAGAAAGAACTGAGATACATGCAATATGGAATGAAAGAGATGAAATCACTACAGATCCTCTAGAAATACAGAAGATCATCAGTACCTACTTGAAACTCTTCACTTTGACAGGATGGAAAACACAGAGGAAATGGACAGATTTCTTGATACATATGAACTACCAAAGCTAAATGAAGAAGATATAAAAATCCTGAATAACCCTATATTAGCAAGCAAAACTGAAAATGTAATAAAAACTTGCCAATGAAGAAAAGCCCAGGTCCTCATGTATTTACAACTGAATTCTAAAAGAAGATTAGAGGAGATTTAATGCCAATACTTCTCAAAATCTTTAAGGAAATTTAAAAGGAAGGAATTCTTCCCAACTCATTGCTGGAGGCAAGTATTATCCTGCTACCAAAATCAGAGAAAGATCCAACCAAGAAAAAGAACTACAGGCCAGTCTCCCTAATGAATGTACATGCAAAAATTTTCAAAGAAATACTAGCAAACAGAATGCAACAAATCATTAAGAAGATTATACACCATGACCAAGTGGGATTCATCCTAGGAGTGCAGGCTTGGTTCGATATATGCAAATCAATTAATGTAATACACCACATCGATAGAACCAAAGACAAAAAAATCACATGATCATCTCAATTGATGCAGAAAAAGCTTTTGACAAAGTCCAACACTTACTCATGAAGAAAATCCTACATAAAATTGGCATAGATGAACTTTACCTCAATCTGATAAAAGCCATCCACGACCAACCAAAAGCTACTGTCATTCTAAATGGTCAAAAACTGAAAGCTTTCCCTTTAAAGTCAGGAGCGAGACAAGGATATCCACTGTCACCACTTCTATTCAACATAGTTCTAGAAATATTAGCCAGAGCAATTAGACAAGAAAGAGAAATAAGAAGAATAAGGATAGGAAAAAAAGTGAAATTATCAGTATTTGCTGATGACATGATACTCTACATAGAAGACCCCAAAACCTCCACCAAAAGACTCATAGATTTAATAACAAAACTGAGTAGTAGAGCTGAATACCAACTCAACACTCAAAAATCAATAGCATTCCTGTATACAAATGACAAGCAGACTGAGAGAGAAATCAGTGAAACCACACCTTTCATAATAGCATTTAAATAAATGAAAAATTTAGGAATCCATATAACAAAACAAGCAAAAGATCTATACAGTGAAAATTACAGCAATCTGAAAAAAGCTTTAAGAGTATTTCAGAAAACAGAAAGATACTCCTTGCTCATGCTTAAGAAGAATCAACATTGTGAAAATGGCCACATTCCCAAATTTTTGTAAAGCTTAAATTCAATCCCCATGAAAATTCCACTAGTATATCTCACAGATCTAGAGAAAACATTCCAAAAATTCATCTGGAATCAGAAAAGCCTTAAAATAGCAAAAGCAATCCTAGGAAACAAAGGAAAGGTAGGAGGCATCACAATCCCTGACTTGAAATTAAAATCAGCATGGTACTGGCAAAAACACAGATCTGAAGATCAATGGAACAGGTTAGAAGATGCAGACACAGTGACAAATACACTCAGCCACCTTATATTTGACAAAGGGGCCAAGCATGTTCACTAGAAAGGTAGCCTCTTTAAAATGGTGCTGGAAAAACTGGCTTTCCACATGCCAAAGACTAAAACTAGACCTATGTCTATCACCATGCACTAAACTAAAGTCAAGATGGATCAAAAATGTAAATAGCAAAGCAGAAACACTAAATCTACTGGAAGAGAAAGTGGGTAAAACTCTCAAAGACATAGGAATAAGCAGAAAGTTCATGAACAAGACCAAACTGCTCAGGAATTACTTCAAAGAATCTACAACTGGGATCTCATCTTATAGAAAAGTTTCTGCACTTCAAAAGAAATCACCAACAGAGTGAAGAGAAAACCCACGAATTGGGAAAAGATTGTATCCAACTGTCCCTCAGACAAGGGACTATCTAGAACACACAAAGAATTAAAAACAATCAGGCCCCCAAAATTCAAAGAAACAATCCAAAAATGGGCATCTGAGATGAACACACACTTCTCAGATGGAGAAATACTAATGTTGAAGAAATATATGAAAAAATGTTCAACATCATTAGTCATTTGAGAAATGCAAATTGAAACAACACTGAGATTACATCTCAGCCCACAAAGAATGGCTAGCATTAAGAAATCAACCAATGACAAATGCTGGAGAGGCTGTAGGGAAAAAGGAACACTTCTCCACTGCTGATGGGAGTGTTAATTGGTGAAACCACTGTGGAAATCAGTCTGGAGATTCTTCATAAACTAGGATTGGAAGTCTCATTTAACCCAGGTATTCACCTCTGGATATTTTTCTAGAATTAAAAACATCATACCACAGCAAAATATGTGCACCTATGTTTATAGCAGTGGAATTTGTCATAGATAAATCTTGGAAAAAACCCAAATGCTCATCAACTGAGGAATGGATAAAAAAGATTTGGTATTTCTATACAATGGAATATTAGCTATAAAGAAAGATACTCTTAAGGCTTTTATAGGTAAATGGATGCATCTAGAGACCATACTCATAAGTGAAATAAATTGGACCCATATGCATGAACATCACATTGTCTCCCTGGTGTAAGAACATTAAAGAGTAAATACAACCCAACATGTACAATAGATAATAAGAAATGGAAAGAAACTCCTCAAAGGAAGGAGCAACTGGGATGAGGGAAAGAAGAAAAAGTACTAAGGCAAATTTTAAATAGATACATAGATGATAGATAGATAGATAGATAGATAGATAGATAGATAGATGGATGGATAGATAGACAGATAGAGGTGGATGATATAACTGTACTGTTGGTGTCTGATGGTTTTTTGGGAACAGCTAAATTTAAAAGTTTTCTTGTTTCATACTATTCTGACCAGTTTGACATGCTTGTACCTGGTGATCTGAGCAACTCATGTGACGACAAAAATTTGCAGTATAACAACCAAGGGTGAATTCCTACATTCCTGTCTAGTGCCCTATGTATTGTCTCTAATGGTCTTTTAAATTTTTATTTTCTTATTCTCTTTAATGATTTGATCAATCTTCTATTCTTCTGGTAATCTGAGCAACTTCGTTGAGGATAATAATATGTAATATAACAACTACTGTTAATCCTTATCATTTGTTTTGAAACCCTGTATCATTTCTAATGTTCTTGCTTTGTGTTGTTTGTATTATTTTTTGTTCTTTTTATTTTTGTATTATTTTCTTTAAAATAAAAAAAAGAAGGCACATTCATTTCATTCCAAGGAGAGTCAAATTTGACTTGATGATTATGGAACAATCAGAAAATAATTGAATTAAATTAAATAATATTCCCCATAAATGATAAATAAAAGTTATTTTAAATTGACTGAAAATATAATGGAAATTATTATTTTCAAAAAAGAAATGATAGCTTAAACTTCATATTGCAGTCTAGGAAATAAAGCTATAAATAAGAGTATTGCCTTATCCAGGAAATTCATGGTTATACTAGAGTAGTATAGATATTTTAAAATTTATGTTACAAGATTACAAATATCTAAAATAAAAAATTTCTTTGATATCAGATTTTTGTTAACATTTCTTTGTTCCTCTTCCTGAGTCATTCTTCTTTGTCAGTTAGAACTATTGCCTTTACATAAAGTATTCTAATTTTATATATAATTTAAGAATTTGAATTATACACACTTAAATATATGATACACATTCTATTTTTCTCACTGTGGTCCCGTTAATTCTGCGGTTGGTTTTTTTTTTACGTACCACCTGTTTTTGTAATTCCATGGAAATAGATAGAGAGTGCGATGAGGAGCACTTGTAATCCCAGTATCAGGGAGACTAAAACAGGATAATCACAAGTCTGAGCCCCATCTGGGCAACTTAGAACTTGCCTCAAAATAAGAAGTAGAACTGGTTGAAGATGCAGGAGTGGAAGCCCTCAGTCACTACCCAGTGCTGGAAAAGAAAAGTAAAGAAGAAAAGAAAAGATAAGTGCACACACGCCCGCACACTAAAACAGCCCTGTAGAAACCACGGAATTCATATCGATTCTTAAATTTTAATCTACTATGTGAAATACTTTACTTCAAATAAAATGAAATAAAATAAAACAAGATCAGTTTTAAATACACTGTGAAATTATACATTCCCCATACCTAAGAAATATTGCTTTCAAATTTATTAGTTAGAGGACTGAAACTAATTATCACATTACAAAATTTATAAAGGAAATAACTACAGGGCAGATTTCTCAGTCTGTGAGAGTCTCTGAGTGCCAAAAATTCACATTTATTTTACTGTATTTCTTAGGTGGCAAAAATTTCTCTGTTGCTGTTAGATGCCTCAGAATTGAGTACCAATTTCAGGTAAAGCTTCTGCCGCAATGATTCAGTTCTACCGAGGGTATTTAAAAAATTATTTGTGTGTCGGTCTTCCATATTTACCTTCATATGTGGGCAAGAATTGCAACACTATTGAAACTGTTTACTTGCTGATACCATCATAGTTTTGCTATCACACAACAGCTTAGACAAGTAAACAGTCAAAACTGAGGAAAATTTTAGAAACAGATAGATAATGATTGTTTAGAATCTTATATGATGGTCCTTGTGTCATTTATGTAAAATTACAAATAAGAAATTTAAATTTAGAAAGAATACCTGCTTGTCCAAGTTCTCTGAGATAGGGGCAGAGGAGAGGGTTATAGTAAAGTTCTGGTGATTTCCAAATTGCTCTGCTCTTTGCTACATAAATGCTTTTTTGGTGATCACATCTGTTCTTCAAATATATTTTACATGGATTTATAAGTGCTATTGACAGTGTATGAAAGATTAAATTCCTTCTGGGGATATTGCATAGTGGTGCAAGTGTCTGCCTAGCAAGCAAAAGGTCCTGAGTTTGATTCTCAGTACAAAGAGATTGAATTCCTTAGGGACTTGCTTTATTACCAGTCCTCCAAACTAAGATGTGACATCACTCAGCTACTTACATAATATAGGACATGGAAAGAAGAGTGAGGAAGATACTCACACCTCTCAACCTTTACAGGAGTAACATTGTAGAGGCTCCATGTGCAAGATTACTAGGGTATTATCATTGCTCTTCTAAACTCATGAATGTAAAAAGGTACAGTCTTCTTCTCAAAAGAAGAAGACATAATTCTTAGAATACATTTGATTGATGTGGTTGACTTATAGAAAGAGTATAGAGGTAATGCATGGTAACTTTCAACAACATGAGGTTGCCAAAAACTAATCATGAAACTGAAATAAAAATCTAGTGTTTGTACCTTCAAATTTATAAATTTCAAGCTATTTCATTGGAGTTGGAATATTTGCTAAAATATATACCAAAATCAACAAAAGAGGCTGTGTGAAAAGTCAAGGGTAGTGAGGGACATGAAAGTCTGTTGCAGAAAGACAATTGTTTGAAAACGCTTGTTTTTCTCTCAGTATTTTTAAAGCTTAAATTTGGCTAATGATAGCAATTTAGAACCAAAAAAAAAAAAAAAAAAAGCATTTCCAGAACAAAACAACTTCTTTGGCCATGTTTCTAGAGGAATGTGAGAAATTTGTGCTCCTTCATTAAAGAAAGCACATTCTTGATACTTTTTAAAGAATGGCACAATAGGAATCATTCAAGGGTAGCTCCAGAAATGGAGTTTTGCGGAAGAGAGGAGTTGGGCTCAATTTAGAGAAGAAGGTTGAGGGAAGATGCATTGCCAAAGGTCAGGAGGGGTGGTAATTTACTGAGAGGAAACACCAGAGGTAAGGGAAATTCTGGTTAATCTGATTTGACAGGAATGCAGGCCAGGATGATTAGGTAGTGATGATAAAGAATAAAAACTGATCACATTAGAGGGGTTAGAAAGATTCTTGATGAAACTGGACTAAACAAATATGAGTATAAAAGGCCAAAAGTGACGTCTTAGTTAAGGAGAGAAGAATCTTTACCATGTTACAGTTACTATATGTCCAGACTCTGTACAATAGTGAATTAGAACAGATGGATTAAGTTCTCTTAAGGCATTTGACTAATGCCTTGTCTTGTTTTTGAAGATCCATTCATGAAAAAACAAATTTGTTCTTTGTATTCATAATAATAGGTGAGGTACTATGAAATGACTCATAAAGAGAGATCAAGAATAACCAGAAGAGGATTAATAAATTGCACAGAATAAAGTTCATGAAAACCAAACTTACCCAAGATCCTGGCTGGAGATATTTCAATTAGGAGCTTGAGACAAAGGTTTCCATTAACATGAAAAGAAGGGATTTAAAAACTATCTCAATATTACTGTATATATGAATCTATTATTTAAAATTATATAAGTAAAAGTAATATGTATCAATGTGTAACAAAATGCATAAACTTTGGAAATATTTTTTATTTTAAAGAAAAAACCAAAATAGCAACATCAAAGAAAACAACTCCACAAAACAATAAAAATGATGCACGATTTCAAAACAAGATGATAGGAATTAACAATTGTTGTTATATTACATATTATTATATTTAGTGAAGTTGCTCAGATTACCAGAGGTAAGAATGCAAGATTGATCAAACTATTAAAGAGAGTAAAAAGTAATAATAAAAATATTAGAAATGATATAGAGCTTCACTAAACAAGATGGTAGGAATTCAACAATGGTTCTTATATTGCATTATGTTTTCTTCAAATTAGTTGTTCAGATTATCTGACAAGCAAAACTGGTCAAAAAGTTTAAGCATTAACTATTCCTTTCAATAAACCAATAGACATCAGCCGTATAATTATCCTTGCTATCTTAGTATATACATATACTTCATTTAACATTCAGGAGGAATTTTATTTTTCAGTGTATGTACATATATATAATTTTCCTTCTTTCTTTTCTCTTCTCCCTCATCCCAGTTGTTCCTGACTTTTGAGAAATTTCTTTCCCTTTCACAATGTCTATTGTACCTTTTGGGTTTTATTTACTCTTTCAGGTTCTTACACTAGAGAGACCACATGATGATTACACACATAGGTCTGATTTACTTCACTTATGTGTATGGTCTCTAGTTGCATTCTTTAACACATAAAAGCCTCAAGTTTATCTTTTTTATAGCTGAATAATACTCCATTTTATAAAAATACCATATCTTTTTTATCCATTCCTCTGTTGATGGGCTTTTGGATTGTTTCCAAGATTAGCTATGACAAATTATGTTGCTACAAGCATGAATACATGTATCACTGTGGTATGATGTATTCATTTTTTCTGGAAAAATGCCAAGAAGGGGTTATAGCTAGATTAGATGGAATCTCTAAACCTGGTCTTGTGAAGAATCTCCACACTGATTTCCACAGTGACTTCACCACTGTACAGTCCCACCAGCAGTGCAGAAGTCTTCCCTTTTCTCCACAGCACATCCAAAATTTGTTACTGCTTCATTTATTGATGATAGCCATTTTTTCTGGGGTAAGATGAAGTCTCAGTGTTGCTTTAATTTACATCTCTTGAATGAACAGTAAGGGTGAACATTTTTCATGTATTTATTTGCCATTTGTATTTCTTCATCTGAGACGTGAATTGTGTCTCTGAATTTTGGCAACCTGGTATTTTTAAAAAATTCTTTACCTGGTCTAAATAGAAATCCTTTGTCTGAGGGACAGTTGAATTTTTTTCCCAATTTTTGGGCTTTTACACACTGTTGGTAATTTCTTTTGATGTGCAAAAGCTTTTCAATTAGGTGAGATCCCAGTTGTTAATTTTTTGAAGTATTTCCCATGAAATTTGGTATTTTTGTTAATGAACTCTCTGTCTAGCCCCGTGTCTTCAAGATTTCTACCTAATTTCCCATCTAGTAGATTTAGTATTTCTCCTTTAACATTTAGATCTTTGATCCACCTTGACCTTAATTTAGTGCATGGTAATAGACATGGGTCCAATTTTAGTGATCAGCCTGTGGAAAGCCAGTTTTTCCAGCATCATATATTAAAGAGACTATCTTTCTTCCATTGAACATGTTTGTTCAATGGAAGTTTATCTTTTTCAAAGATAAGGTGGCTGAATGTGTTTGCTTATATTTATTGAGAATTTTTGCATCTGTTCATTAGGGAGATTGGCCTGTAGTTCTCTTTTTTGGTTAGGACTTTCTCAGGTTTTGGCAGCAGGGTAATACTTGTCTCCAGGAATGAGTCAGAGAAAATTCCTTACCTTTCAGTTTCCTTAGAGTTTGAGAAACATTAGCATTAAATCTTCTCTAAATTTCTTGTAGAATTCGGCTGTGTATTCCTCAGGACATCGACTTTTCTTTGTTGGTAAATTTTTTATTACAATACAATAAATATGCTGATACTGAGTTATTGGGGATTTTTATATCTTCTTGATTCTGCTTTAGTAATTCATATGTATCTAGGAATCTGTCCACTTCTTCTATGTTTTCCATCCAATGAGAGTAAAGATTTTTGAAGTAGGTATTGAGGATCTTCTGAATTTCTACAGGATCTGTAGTGGTTTCATTTTTTTCATTCCTTATTTCATGAATTTGAGGTTTTTTTTCTTTCCTTTTTTTTTGATAAGTTTGACTAGGGGTTTTCAATTTTATTCATCCTCTCAGAGAAGCAAATCTGGTTCATTAATTCTTTCTATGGTTTTCTGCATTTCCATTGTGTTAATTTCTGCTCTGATATTTACAATTTCCTGCTTTTTTTGGCCTTTGGACTTGACTTGCTCTTCTTTTTCTAACAGCTTGAGGTGCAAAATAAGGTTGCTTATTTGTGGTCCTTCTGTCTTCCTGATGTGGGAATTCACCACTGTAAATTTCCCCCTGAGGATTGCTTTCACAGGCACAGGTAAGTTGTATCTCATGTTTGTTTGATTGTAAACATTGTTTAATTACTTCTGTGACTCATTAGTTGTTCAAGAGGGTGTTATTTTGATATCCATGTCTTCATGGAGTTTTTGCAATTTATTTTACCGATAATTTCCTATTTTGTTTCACTGTAGTCCAAAAGTATGCATGGAACACTTTCAGTTCCTTGCATTTACTTAATCATGTTCTATGTGTTAGTATATGGTCTATTTTAGAGATTGTCCTGTGTGCAGCTGAGAAGAATGTGTATTCTGATGTAATTGGGTGAAACACTGTGTAAAGGTCTACAAAGTTTATTTTTTCACAAGTTTGGTTTAGTTCTTTCTCTGTTGATTTGTTGCCTAGATGATCTATCTCTTTGTGACAATGGGGTATTGAATTCCCTCATTACAAGTGTGTTATTGCTTACTTGACTTTTCATGTTTGTTAATACGTGCCTTATACAGCTGGGTGCTCCCATACTCTATGCATAGATATTTATGGATGGTTATTTCTTCCTCTTGTAGTTTTCCCCTAATAAGTATGCAATGACTTTCTTTGTCTCTTTTGATCATTTTTGGTTTGAAGTTCACATTATCTACAAACAGAATATCTATCCCCACTTTTTTCTGGGTTCCTGTCATGTGGAGTGTTGTTTTCAATCCTTTAATTTTCAGCCTCTGAATTTCATTTTAAGTTGAATGTGTTTATCGTACACAGCATATTGTTGGAGTTTGTTTCTTGATCCATTCTGCCAGTCTGCTTCTTTTGATTGGTGAATTGAGATCATTTACATTAATGGTTAAAACATATGTATTAGCTTATCGTTGTGTCATTTTACTAATAATTGTTCCTTACATTTTCCTCTGTTTAGTTACTTGCTTTGTTTGGTGGTTCCTTTCTATTGTTCATGAAACTGTGATCATTTTCACCTCTTTCTAGAATATTTTTCAGTACTATTTGTTGGGTTAATTTAGTACTAATGATTTTCTTCAGTTGATCATTGCCATGGAAATATTTTATTTGTCCATTAATTTTGAGGTATAGTGTTGCAGGTTACATTATCTGGTTTGGAAATTTTTTCTTTCAAAACCTGAAATACTTCACTCCAATTTCTTTTTGACTTGATGGTTTGTGTTGAGACATCTTCAATCATTCTGATTGGCTTTACTTCATAGGAGATCTGTTTCTTTTCTGTAATAGTTTTTAGTATTATGTTCTTTTGTTGAATTTCTGGGATCTTGTTTACTACATGTCTGTTTGTAGTTTTATTTTGGTTATAGCTAATTGGAGGTCTATATGCCTAATTTAACTGCGTGTCAGATTCCTTTTCCATGCTTGGGAAATTTGATACTTCTACTCCTGCAAATAGTCTCCTTAAGTCATTTGTGTTGACTCTTGCTGTTTGGTTGATACCTGTAAGTTTTACATTGCCTTTCTTTATGTCTTCTTATAACTGTTGAATTTTTATTTCCTGGTTCCTTATTATTTTTAAGAGATCTATCCTTTTGTGATCCTTACCTGTAATTCCATCTTCAGCTTCTGAATGTCTATCTTCAGCTTCACTCAAGCACTTTTGCCAGCTGTTGAAGGAATTTTTAATTTCCAGGATATCTGTTTGAATCTGTTTCATGCATTCTAATTCTTTCATATATTGCTCATTCAAGGCTTCCATCATTTTTTTGTGTGCCTGTTTTTTTACCTATGTCTTCTTCGGAGGTTCTGAGCAGTTTTTTCATTATTGTTGTCATTTCTTTTTCTGATCAAGAGATTATTTCTGATCTGGTGTCTTCTATAGCCTGAGGTAGTTGTTTCTTTACTTCAGTTGCTATCATTTCAGAAAATTCAGGTGTGTGACTTTCAAGGTCTTCTATTTCAGTGTCTCTTGGACATTTTCTTGGTGGGGTGGAGGTGTGAGACTGCATTTCTCTACTTCATTTTGTCATTTTTGAAGATCCTGAGATTCTCTCTGGCTCAGTCACTCCCCTAACCATGTGGGTGGCTGGCACGAGGTTCCTAAAACTCCCTGGTGTTCATTGTTGCTCTTGTGATGGTGTGTGTGGGCCGGGTATGGTCACTGAGGTTTCCAAAGCTGTCTGTGGCTCAGCATGGCTGCTGGTATGGTTTGGAGGATGATGTGCAGGTCACCAAGGCTACCCCAGCTCCCTGGGGCTCAGCTTGGCTCCCTTAATGGTATTGGGAGGTAGGGCATGGTCACCGAATCTCCAGATGCTATTTTGGGCTCAGCTGTTTGGAGCTCAGTGTGGCTTTCATGCCAGTGGGAGCAGGACATTTTCATCAATGCTCTTAAAGCTTTTCAGAGCTTAGGGTGGTTCCTATATTGGTCAAAAATTACTTTCTAAAATAGCATTATCAATTTGATAGCCTAAATCTTTCTCAATTATTTGATTTTATATCTTTAAAAAGTTTTTCATCAGTTGTATATATCCTTTGCTGTCATTTAAGGATGTGTTTTCCAGAGCAACTTAGAGAATAGGCAAGAGCAGAAAACAAATGTATCCATACACTGGAATAAAATACATTGAAGTAATGCATTTGAACCTAGGAGGTAAGACCATTGTTCAGTTCTTCTTTGATGTTTAAAATTTAACAATAAAATATAACCCTTAATATGTGCTTATTCAAGATCACACTTTTGCAAAACACATTAGGTAAATTCCACTTATTTGCATGACTATATTGCCCAAAGCCTTTGTTGTAGAGCAAATAATTTTCACTAGTACACCTTTGCCTCAGGATTGTGGAAATAATGGAAGGATTTGAATATGTTTTAAGTATTCAAGCCTCCTAGATCTGGTTATATATATTCAAAAAATGATCCTAAAATCATTGTCAAAATGATTCATGAAGAAGAAATACTGTCCTGAAAGATACATTGTATACAAAATCAAATAAGGGTAAAGAAAAATGATAAACAAAAATATATATTCCAGCTTTGTAGTAAAAGTGAAATGGATACAATAAAAGGCCACAGTATTTATCAGCTAAGCATTAGAATTTTCCTAGTACTAAGTCTACATGGCTTGTGCAATTATTTCCTTTAGAACAATGTATCATTTAATAATTTTCATAGGTTGAACCTGAAATGTTCACTAAAGCCTCCTGTGCCAAAAGCTTGGTCCACAGCTGGTGGCACTATGGTGAGGTGGTAGAAATTTCAGCTGGCCGGACCTAGATGGAAGAAATAAGTGGAAGTGAGTCACTAATGGCATAGCATTGAAGAAGGTACTTTTCCCTGGTCTCATTTGTATGTCTGTCTCTATCTCTCTTTTTCTGACCACCACAAGGTTAGAAGTTTGGGTCCAACAAGTCCTCAATGCCATGATGTATATGTTATCAGAGGTATGGAAATAAGGAACCAAGTGACCACGGATTTAAATCTCTGAAACCATGAGCCAACTTAAATCTCTCATCTTTTAAGGTTTTATCTCAGGTAGTTTATGACAATAATGGAAAATGAACACAGTTGTACTTTATATTTTATGTAGTACAATTTAATAACAAAGGTGTTCAAGTAAATCTCCATAAATTTATTTCAAATATATTAATTGTATATATTTTTTCTTTAACCTTTGTTCTCTGTAACTAGTAAGCATCTACTCCAATCATTTGATTTTTAACCCCTTTAAAAATTCTATTTTTGTTGTAACATACTTATGCATTCTCTGACAGATTACATTAAATTTATAATTCCAAAGAAATATGGTATTTTATTTTGCATTTCATTTTTATTAGCTTTTCTAGAGGGATGCTACTCAGTTATTTTTGTTCTTTAAGTTTATGTATAGTTTCATTGGTTTTCTGTAATTTTTACATTTCTGCAAAATAGACATCAAATGATACTTTCCAATTCTTCAAATGACACTCTCCATTTCTTTTTCCTAATCATCAGTGTTACTCAAGACTATTAATTCTATATTATTTTTGATAGTATGGGTAATTTGATTTTCTGATTTCTGATTTAAATAGGGATACAGTTAATTTTTTTGGAAATATAGGTATCAGTTTTCCAAATAATTCTATTTTTAATGTATTTTTAAAATAATTGAAGGAAAACATATTAACAAACAGACATCCATTTACAAAATAGCATAAGAACAATAGAAGCATACAGAGTTACAGACAAAGTAGTAGGAAATTATCAATGATTCTTGTATTACATATTGATATCTTCAAAGTGGTTTCTCAGGAAAACAAATAGAGACATGAAATTTTGATCAAATAGTGAATCAACTATTCCTTTCAGTAAAGCAATAGAAGCTCTTTACATGTACATACATATATAATTTCCCTTTCTTTCTTTTCTCTTTTCACTCACCCCAGTTGCACTTTAATTTTGAGCCTTTTCTTTCATTTCACAATGTCTGTCATACCTCCTAATTTTATTCCCTCTTTCAGGTTCTTACACTAGTGAGACAATATGTTGCTTACACATGTAGGTCTTGTTTACTTCACTTATGAGCATGGTCTCTAGTTGTGACCATTAACCTGTAGAAGCCTCACATTTATCTTTCTTGATAGCTGAGTAATAGCCACTATTTAAAACTACCACGATTTTTTAATCCATTCCTCAGTGGATGGATATTTGGGTTGCTTCCACAATTTAGCAATTACACACTGTGCTGCTATAAACATGGGTGCACATATATTGCTGTGATATGATGTTTTCAGATCTTCTGGGAAAACACCCAGAAGGGGAATGGCTGGGTTGAATGGGACCTCTAGACCTAGTTTGCTGAGGAATCTCCAAAATGATTTCCACATTTGGTGGCTTCACCAGTCTGCATTTCCAGCAGCAGTGGAGAAGAGTTCCTGTTTCCGCACAGCTTTGCAGCATTTTTTAATGGTTGAGTTCTAAATGATAGCCATTCTTACTGGGGTGAGGTGATATCTCAATGTTGTTTTAATTTGCATTTCTTGAATGGCTAATGATATTGAATATTTTTTCATGTATTTATTTTCCATTTGTATTTCTTTATCTGAGAAGTGTGTATTCATCTCAGATATAAATTTTTCAATTGAGTCTTTGAATTTTGGGGGGCTGATGTCTTTCAATTCTTTATATGTTCTCGATAGAAGACCTTTGTCTAAGGGACAGTAAGCTAAATTTTTTTTCCCAACTCGTGGGTTTTCCTTTCACTGTGCTGGTGATTTCTTAGGATGTGTAAAAACTTTTCAGTAGGATGAGAACCCAGTTGTTGATTCTTTCAAGTATTTCCCATGTAGTTTGGTTTCTGTTTATGAACTCTCTGCCTACCCCTATATCTTCGAGATTTTTACCTACTCTCTCTTGCAATAGATTTAGTGTTTCTGCTTTTATATTGAGATCTGTGATCCATTTTGTCTTGAGTTTGACCAATAGTGATACATTTGGTTCTATTTTCAGTCTTTGACAGGTGGCAAACCAATTTTTCCAGCACCATTTATTAAGGAGGCTATCCCTCTTCCGGTGAGTTTGTTTGGCCCCTTCATTAAAGATTAGGTGGCTGAATGTGTTTGTGGTTGTGTCTATGTCTTCCTGTCTGTTCCATTGATCTTCTGGTCTGATTTTTAGCCAATAACATGTTGATTTTATTATAACAGCTTTGTAGTTTAATTTCAGGTCAGGGGTTGTAATTCCTCCTGAATTGTCCTTTTTGCCCAGGATTGCTTTTCCTATTCTGTGTCTCCTCTGGTTCCAGATGAATTTAAGGAATGTTTTCTCTAGATCTGTGCAGTATGCTAATGGTAATTTAATGGAAATTGCATTGAATCTGTACAACAATTTTGGTAGTATGGTCATTTTCACAATGTTGTTTCTTCCTATCCATGAGCAAGGAATGTTTTTCTATTTACTGAAATCCTCTTAGATCTCTTTTTTCAGAGTACTGTAGTTTTCATTGAATAGATCTTTCACTTCTTTTGTTATATTGATTCCTAAGTATTTAAATTTCTTGAATCCTCTTGTCAAAGGTGTGGATTCCTTAATGTCTCTCTCAGTCTGTTTGCTATTTGTGTATAGGAATGCTATTGATTTTGAGGTGTTGATTTTGTATTCAGCTACACTGCTGAATTTGTCAATTAATTCAAGGAGTCTTCTTGTGGAGTTTTTGGGGTATTTGATGTAAAGTATCATGTCATCTGCAAATAGTAATAGTTTTACTTCTTCCTTTCCTATTGTTATTCCTTTTATTTCTCTCTCTTTTCTATTTGCTCTGGCTAATGCTTCCAGAGCTATGTTGAACAGGAGTGATGCCAGCAGACATCCTTGTCTTGTTCCTGATTTTAAAGTAAAAGATTTCAGTTTTTGTCCTTTAATATAATGTTGGCTATTGGTTTGTCATAGATGGCTTTGATCAGGTTGATGTAAAGACCATCTATTCATATTTTCTGTAGTTTTTTTTTATCATGAATGTATGTTGGACTTCTCAAAAGCTTTTTCTGGATATATTGAGATGATCATATGTTTTTTTGTCTGTGACTCTATTGATATGGCCTATAACATTGATTGATTTGGGAATATTGATCCATCCCTGAATTCCTGGAATGAATCTGAATTGGTCCTTTTGTATGATTTTCTTGATGATTTGCTGCCTTCTAATTTCAGTATTTTGTTGAGTATATTTGCATCCATATTCATTAGGGAGATTGGTCTGTACTTGTCTTTTTGGGTTGGGCCTTTCTCTGATTTTGGTATCAGTATAATACTTGCCTGCAAATATGTGTTAGGAAGAATTGCTTCCTTTTTCATTTCATTGAAGAAAGTGAGGAGTGTTGGTATTAAATCTTCTCTGAATTTCTTGTAAAATTGTGTTGGGACTCCATCAGAGCCTGGGCTTTTCTTTTTCTGTAAGTTTTTACTCGCATTTTTAATCTCATTAATTGATACTGGATTATTCAGGATTTTTATATCTTCTTGACTCAAATTTGGTAATTTGTGCATATCTAGGAATCCGTCCATTTCTTCTGAGTTTTCTATCTTATGGGAGTAAAGATTTTCAAAATATGAATTAATGATCTTCCGAATTTCTATAGAATCTGAAGTAAATTCATCCTTTTCATTCCACATTGCATGAATATGAATTCTTTCCTTTCTTTTTTTTAATAAGTTTGGCTAGATGTTTATCAATTTCATTTATTTTTTCAAAGAATCAACTCTTTGGTTCATTTACTTTTTGTAAGGTTTTCTTCATTTCAGTTGCCTTAATTTCTGCCCTAATCTTTATAATCCCTTCCTTGGGCTTGGGCTTGACTTTTTCTTCTTTTTCTAAAAGTTTGAGGTGCAGCATTAGGCTATTTATTTTTCTTTCTCTTTTCCTTATATGTGAGTTCACCACTATAAATTTTCTTCTGAGAATTGCTTTCATTTCATTCCACATGTTCCAGTAAGTTGCATCTACATTTTCAGTTTTTTGTAGGTATTTTTCAATTTCTTTTTTAATTTCTTCTGTGACCCATTGGTTGTTCAGGAGGTTGTTGTCTAATTTCCAAGTGTTTATGGAGTTGTTGGAATTCCTTTCATCATTAATTTCCAATTTCATTGCCCTGTGGTCAAATAATATGCATGGCATAGTGTCAATTCTTTTGCATTTAGGTAGGTATGCTCTATGGGCTAGAATGTGGTTTATTTTCGAGAAAGTCCCATGTGCAGCTGAAAAAAATGTGTCTTCTGATGTTGTGAGGTGGAACAGTCTATATACATCTACTAAGTCCATTTGTTCATAGCTTTGGTTCAACTCTCTTATTTCTTTTTGATTTTTTATCCAGTTGACCTGTCTCTTTGCATCAAAGGGGTGTTTAGGTCTCCTATTACAATAGTGTTATTAATTATATGGGTTTTTCATGTCTATCATGATTTGTCTTATGTAGTTTAGTGCTCCAATATTTGGTGTATGCATATTAGGATTGTTATCTCATCCTCTTGCAGTTTTCTCCTAATAAGTATGTACTGGCCTTTATCTCTATTGATTGTTCTCGGTTTGAAGTTTACATTGTCTGCAAACATAACAGATGCTCCTGCTTTTTTCTGTATTCCTGTTGCATGGAGGATTGTTTTCCATCCTTTGACTTTGTTACGGTTGACACATTGTGTCAACTTGGGGAGTCTAGAGGTTTGGCTAAGTAACTCAGCAGTTGTAAATCTTGGGGTAAAAAGGACATGCCCTTACCCTTCTGCGATGTTGTTTATTGTGTTAATTTGGGAAGTTTAAAAGGTTAACCATGTGATTCAGCAGGAAGCCAGGGTGCTTACTTTGTATACATCCTGAGCCTGTGGAAGAGGAGGGTATGAAGACTGTGTGAGAGCTACACGCCCTCTGGGTGGGGGTAGGCTGTTTACAATGTAGGGGACAAAAGGATGCTGCTTGCAGCCATTCCTCCCTTTTTGCTGGTTGTTTTGCTGTGCTCTGGTGCCATAAAGTTTGCCCACTGTCATGTGCCACTCTGCCTCTGAAGCAGCCAAGTATGAACTGAAACCTCCACAAACTGTAAGCTAAATAAACCTTTCCTTCCTTCATTTTGGGCATTGGGTATTTTGTCTCAGCAATGAGAAAAATGTAACCAAGACAGACTTTAATCTATGGATTTCCTTTTGAGTAAAATGTGTCTCCTGTATATAGTATATTGTTGGATTTTGTTTCTTAATCCATTCTGCCAGTATGTTTCTTCTGACTGGTGAATTGAGATCATTTACATTTATGGTTATAATCAATATGTGGTGGCTTATCATTGTCAAGTTATTTACTTGCTGATGGTTTCCTATTTGTTCTTCCTGTTTTCTTGCTTGCTCTTCTTGAGGGTTCCTTTGTATTGTTGTTCTTGAAATTGTGTTCATTTAATACTTTTTGTAACGATGGTTTGGCACTCATGATGTTCTTTAGTTGCTCTTTGTCATGGAAATATTTTGTTTCTCTGTTAAATCTGAAGTATAGTTTGGCAGGATATATCAATCTTGGTTGCAAGCTGTTTTGTCTTAAGACCTGTAATATTTCACTCCAAGCTCTCCTCTATCAGATGGTTTGTGTTTAGAATTCTGCCATGATTCTGACTGGCTTTCCTTTATAGGTAATCTGTTTCTTTTCACTAGAGTTTTTAATATGATCTTGGTTATTATATGTTTTATTGGTTTCTTAACAATGTTGTTTCTTTCCTCTCTTGTCTTTTATAATTTTAAACTGATTGCTATGCATCACATGTAGGACTTTAGTGTCTAGGAAAGTGGTAATTAAGCCTGAGAAATGCACTTTCTTATTCTACTCGTTTGGAGAATGGCGTAGATTTATTAGGATTATATTTGTATCTGTGTTCTATTCATTATGATGTTAGCTGTGCATCACTTCTTAATTCTATTAGTATTCTGTGTTTCAATGAGTGCTAACTTCTCTAAAGTTTTAATTTTTTCTTAGTTTTCACGTTTCCTTTGCACATGTTCTTGGGAGAGGTTCTATCTCTCTAATCTTTCTTCTGTGCTAGTGATAAACTGCTATTGCTTCTTATGTAGTCTGCTGACTGTCCTTCTTATAAGGAATCTATTGGTGTGTCCTTACCTTTGTTCTACACATTCCATTCATCCCTACATCTCCAAGATGTCCTTTTGTCATTTATTCTGCCAATTCCTCAAAATAGAAGACCCCCAATTGTTTGGACTCTAGAGATTTTTCTTCAAATGGTAGTAATGGAGTTGTTGGGAAGAATATGGCCTTGAACTATATTCAAAATGTGAAATAAGTAAGACAGTACAATCTTAAATCTAGACATGTTGGCATATGCCTGTAATCTTAGCACATAAGAAGGAAAGGCCAGGGGATCACAAGTTTCACTTCAACTTTGGCAACGCAGTGACTTAATGAAACTCTGTCTCAAAATAACATAAAAAAGAAGGTTGGGGATCTTTCTCAGTGAGAAGGCTCTGGATTCAATTCACAGTACTGAATGAATGAATGATTAGATACAGACAATTGAGATCATGTTAAAGAGTAGTTCTTTACTTTACAATATACTGTAAGGAATGTATTAAGATGACTGAATATCTCCATGGTTGTTTCTGCACCCTTTATTTTGTTCTACTGACCACATTTCTGTTTCTGTGCCACTACCATGCTGGTTTGTTTAATCACTGTCGCTTTGTACTATAACTTGAGGACAAAGGGGTCAAAAATATGTTAGAGGAAAGATGGTTCTTTAACAAATAGTATTGGGGATACTACTTGTCCTCATGAAGAGGATTGAATCTAGATCCGTATCTTTTCCAGTGTATTAAAATGGATAAAGATCTAAATGTTAAAACAGAAACAAACTGCTGGACTATAGGTAAAATAGGTAAAATTCTTGAATAGGTGTAGGCAAGGATCTTCTGAATAGAATTCCAATTGCATAATAAATAACATCAAGTGTCAACAAATATGTTCATATCAAATTAAAAAGCTTCTACATAGCAAAAGAAACCAACAGAGTGCAGAGAATAATCTACATAATGGAAAATGTTTACCAACTGTTCCTCAGATAGATGACTAGTATCTTGAATATTTAAAATACTCAAAAATTACCCCCCATATAAGCCCAAATAAAAAAGGGGAACTGAAATGAGTAGACACTTCCCAGATATACAAATTGCTAATAACTACATGCAAAAATGATCAAGATCTCTGGCTATCAGAAAATTTCAGATTAAAATAACACTTAGATTCTACCTCATGCCAGAAAGAACAGCTATGATAAAAAAATATCAAATAATAACAAGTGCTGGTGATACTGATTGGAAAAAGAATCTTTCTACATTGTTAGTGGGATGTAAACATGTAAAACCACTGTGAAAATCACTATGGAGATTCCTCAAAATACTGCTTGATATTAGGTCTTGCTAATTCATTAAGTTGACCTGGCTGAGCTGGAACTTGCAATCCTCCTGTCTCAGCCTACCAAAGTGGTAGGATTACAAATATGTGTTGCCATGTCTGGCTAGTGAAGTCTTATGTCTATGGTTGGGGTTTGGGGAAATAAAGATAGTTTTATGGAAACCACCCTAGTAAACAGATAGCCCCATACAGAAAAATGAAAATACAAAAAAATCATATTTTATTCTTTGGTTGTTTTTAGCAACACTGATAAAAGCTAAATCTTGAATTATAAGAATAGAAAAACAGGAAAAAGAACCACACTTCTTTTTTCATTTTCTAGTGGAAAGGCAAATGTTACATGATTGGCATAATAGATTTCTGGATATATATTTCCTTTCAAAGTAAATTAATTAAGGCAATTCATTATTAATACTAGAAGAATCAAGAATTTCAAGTATGTTCTACAGAACAACTTTGTCTGAATGGTATGGCAACTATTTTGCTTCAAAAGATTAAGACGATAATTTGAAAGGAACTTTTAAGAAAATTGCATCCTTCCACACTGTCTGAGATAGAAATGTACTGAAGAGCTAAGAATATTAGGTATGCCTGCTGTTTGGGTTTCTTACGCATTGAATATGGTACATTGAATATGATAAGCCTTTGACAGAAACTGTGAAAGGGAAGGGTTGTTCATTTTGACCATCTCAGGTACTTCGTCATTGGAAGGGTAAGAGAGTATGCAGATGATAGCATCTAATAAGTACCATGGGCTACACAATGGAAAGTTTCAGCTTGTCCATTTGAGAATTGGCACAAGGGAAAGAAATGAAAAGGAGGAGGTGACAATATTCTTTCCAACTGAGTGGAATTGTTTGATGGCGTTTGAAGAATGTGCTGGAACACAGTTTTCAATAAAACTTATATGGCATATTTTAATGCTGAGAGAGGGATTAAGATCTCTGATCAATAAAATATCAAATATGTCCTATTACTTCTAACCTGAAAAGTTTAAATTCTAATTTTGAGAATCATGACTTAGAGTAAAAATTAATTGGAGATGGTTAAGTATACTTTAAGTTAAATCTACAGAATCTAAAGACACGTAGATAATGGGCATGGTGGTGCACACTTATAATCCCAGTACGTGGAAAGCTGAGGCAGGAGAATCACAGTGAAGTTGGGGCCAGCCTGGCTTACACAGTGAGACACTGTCTCAAAAAAAGTGTAGATGATTTTCTTTTCCAGCCCAAGGCTTCTTGAATGATAAAAAGAACTGGTAAGTCAATGTCGTAGGCCTTCTACAATGACTTGAGTGAAGTGGACTGGAGATGCCATACAAAATTCTTTCTAGGATGAGTGGATATGGACTCACTGTACAGTGCTTTCTACAGAAGACAGAGGCATCTGAAAATTACAAGGTTAGAATGATGTAATAATTATATGGATGAGAAAATTACAATTGTTTTTACATTATCAAGAGTAACATTTTGGAGTATGTGGCACTTTTGCTATTACCCATTTCGTAAGACTTACAGAGTACGAAGTACATCTGTTGCCTATTCAGTTTTTTATCTTAAAATTAAAAAAACTTAACAAAACAACAATGAAGACAAAATCAAAACAACACAAAAACAATAAAAATGATACATGACCTTGAAACAAAATGATAGGAATTGACAATGGTTGCTACGTTACATACTGTTATCTTCAGTGAAGTGGCTCAGTCCACCAGATATAAGAATGTAACAATGTGATTGTTACAAACAATGTAATTGTTTGATCAATCAAAATCAGTAACAAGTAATTTTAAAAAATTGGAAATGATGCAGAGCATCACCATACAAGATGTTAGGAGTTCAACAATGGTTCTTACACTGCATATTGTTGTTTTCATATCAGTCATTCTGATTATTAGATTCCAGCAGGCAAAATTGGTCAAGAAAAAGGAAAATGTGATACTTTATCTCTACTATAAGAACATGAAAGAGTAAATGAATCTGAAAGGTAGAATAGGGATATTGTGAAAGAGAAAAGGAAGGAGCAACTAGGATGAAGAAGGGAGAGGAAAAAGAAAGAGGAGAAAAATATGTATATGTACACACAGGATAGCTCGGATTGCACTACTACTATCTCTTGGTTTATTGAAAGGAACTATTAATGTGTAATTGCTTGATCAACCTCACATGCGTGTTTAGTTTTGTTTTATGTTTATTTCATTGTCAAGAAACATACATTGTGTGCTTATTTAAGTTCAGTTCTTTCTAGGCACAGAATCAAAGTAAGTAAAACAGCCTTTGCCCTCAGGGCACGGATCATAGGATCATAGGATCTCATATATGGAATGTAATGCACATTCTGGAAATCAACATAGAAGCTCTGTGCTACTTTAAATGAAAATATGCCCATTTTAGCCACAATAGAGTAAATCAAACTATGTGTCAAGGATTTTATGGACAAAATTTTCGTTGATTCTTAAAATTCTTTTAAAAACATTTAGGAATGTATACTGTTTACTGTAGTATGTGTTTTTTGGAATATTTTGGTAGGGTTGTAGCATGAAACCTTTAAGAGAGTATTACAATTTATTATGAGTTAGGAGAAAAGACTATCAAAACAGGTATGAAAACTTTTTATCTTTTTAATTTTAAAGAGAAAAAGCAATAATAACAAAATAACAATGAAGACAAAAACAAAACAACACAAGACAATAAGAAATGATACAAGATTTCAAAACAAGATGATACAAATTAACAATTGTTGTTACATTGTTATCTTCAAAAAAGCTGCTCAGATTACCAGATGTAAGAATAAGAGATTGAGCAAACAATTAAAGACAATAATAAGTAATAAAAGCATTAGAAATGATACACAGCTTCATAAGGAAGATGGTAGGATACTTACAAATGAGTAACTTCTAATTCCTTTTTCCTAGAGCCTGATAACCACCATTCTTTGTTCATATATGTATCAGTGTGAATTTTTTAGTTACTCCATTTGAATGGAATAATTTAATATTAAGTTTTGTGATTTACTTATTTCACTGAGCATAAAAGTCCCCAAGGTCTATCACTTTGTCTCATACATCAGAATAGTCTTCTCTGTAAGGATGAACATTTCATTGTACATATTTAATGTATTTTATTTATTCATCCAATGAATGAATGACATTATTTACACATCTTGACTATTGTGAATAATTATGTAATGAATATGAGAGTTTATAATTTTTCAAGGTCCTAATTTTGACTTTATGAATAAATTTTGAGGCAAGATTACTAGATATATATGACAGTTTTATTTTATTTACATTATGTGAGGAGCTCCTCTATTTTCTACAGTGGCTATATAAAATTTTGTATCCCCACTAATAAACATAGAAGGTTTCAAATTTCTCCACATGCTCATGAACAATTATTATTTCTTGATAATACTTCTTCTAAAAGGTGTAAGGAGATATTTCCTTGAGGTTTTGCACTGCATTTCCTTGTAATTAATAGCACTGAACTTATATATGTATATATTTCCTATCTCTTCTTTTTAAAAAAGCTATTCAAGACTTTAGCCTATTTTAAAATGAGGTTATTAGCGTGTTATTTAGTTATTTAGTATATAGATTTGAAAATATTATGTCCCATCATGTAGGATGCACAAATCAAAGTGGATTAAAGATTTAAACATACACATGAAACCAAAGATCTGTGTTCTAGTTAGGGAAATGAGTGGAGTGTGAGTTTGATTTTCACTACTGTATTTCTACATTTTACGGTACCATATGTAGAAGGTATATGACAATCTCAAGGGGTCAATAGTGGGTTGTCAGGAATTCAAAACAAATATTTTCAGAAATGTTTCAATTGTATGTCAAGCATACCCCTACTATAATAGAAAGTATAACGGCCAAACAGAATGGTAAGTCATTTACTGTATGGCTAATAACTTTTTATAATATTAGTTTTTAAGCTCATCCAGTCACAATTTGTGTTCTCATGGAATGAGTATTGTTCTTCCACCAAAAGATTGTATTTGCCACCAAATTTTTATATGATAATCAGGTGGCAGAAGATTTAATAACTACAAGGATTATGTTTATATATTGATATGATAACTGCGTATTTCACAGGTAGAAATACAGGAAGAATTAAGGACTCCAGTTATCAATATCAAAGATAACATGAAATTTCTTATGATTATGTGGCAATAGCAACCAGAGATCTTCTTCACACCATGAAAAGTTATCATCCAAGAACATGCCTTAAGCAAGAAGTTCAGCAATCAGCAGGGCTGTTTACAGTCTTCACCCAGGAAGTCTCTTGACTCCTCTTCACAATGTTATGACAAAAGGCCATAATTTAAGTGGGAATTGGTTCAAACTTTAAATGACACATGAAGAATGGTAGTACAGGAAATATCTATCAGCCTTTCTAGCTGACTGAGAAAATGAGTTTCAAAGTGTTTAAAAGTAGGAATCAGGCTACTTTGCAGAGACATCTCAAGTTTTGAACTCATATAATTCCATTTGAGAGAACCCTTTCAGGATATGACCAGACGTTGGTCAGTAACAGATTACCTGAAGGACATCAGGTAATTTTGAGGTTAGAAATAAGGATCTACTCAGAGGACTTATAAGAACATTGGAGTAGAAAACAGAGTTACTGGAAAAGGAATGGAGAAATCAGGGAAGTAGATCATGCAAATGAATATTCTGCCAGTAGAGCCAATAATTGAGCCTCCTAGCATCTCAATGCCCTTTTCCATTTGAGACCCAAACCTTGTCATTTTCCTCCATATGAGATAAACGTTATGATTTAGATCTAAAAGATTCCCTTACAGTTTCATGTGCTCAGGATATTGGGCTTTTGGAATGTTCGTACATAAAAATGAGGCAGTGTACTCAGTAGTGGATTAATCTATTGAAGAGATGAGTCGTGCAGGATTTGACCTAGAAATGTATATTCTAATCCGAGGCCCCTCCTTTATCTCTCTGCTTCCTTGCCAACACTTGTCCTCAGAGGAAATTCTGCCATGAACTTTCTACCTTGGAACCAACTTACATGAACTGAACTGTCTGAAACATGAACCAAAATAAATCTTTTCACCTTTTAACTGCAGATGTTGGGTATTTTGTCTGAGATGGGAAACTGATTGACACAAAAAACAAACAAAAACAGTCTGTCTAGTTTGCTGATGAGAATTATTAACAGAGAAATAGGTTGCTATTTGGAAATCAGTCACATTATACCCAGAAGAAGGTAAAACTTTGTAGAAGAAACAAAGAGAATATCTTCAGGAAGAGCAGAACTGAGACATTTGTTTAGTGAAAGAAAACTTAGGTTTAGGTTCTCAGAGAAGTGCTTGAATTAATTAATGTTCTTGAGCTATGGTCAATTTCCTTGCTGCACTATCTTTAGGCAAATGATTTGAAACACATACTTATACGTCACTCATTTATGGAAACTCCTGCAAGATTTAGAGGAATAATCTAGGTGTGTTATACAAATATCCAATAAACATTCCAGTTGCCGGCTCCATAGCCTAATGGAATAGTACCACAGAATTAGTCAATCATTAGAAGAAAAATGCAGGTACGTAGAAATACACCAGTGAACTGAGAGATGCCAAATACTTCTTGCATCTGATCAATTTGCTCCTATAAGAAACTGCACTTGATGTCAATGACAACTTATTGTTGACAATGTCTGCAAGTAAAATTTCCCCAAAGAAATGTGCATGTGTTACATTGGACATGCAGCCAAGAGGCTATTCATTGGCATTAACTGTGGTTGATATTTTATATGCTATGCTTTGATTATGTACAACAGCCATATCTTTGGGAAATAGGAAATAATTATTTGGAAAGTAATCTCTCTATCAAAATAGCCTACTAGTTCATTTTTTCCTCATAATTAAAGTTTATACAACTGTGGACTGGAAGTTACTTCAGGCATACACACACACACACACACACACACACACACACACACACACACACATAAATATATATGAAGTCTCTTAATACTACAATAATTTTTTGAACAACATATTAGTGATATCCAAGCATTGGAAATAGGGAAAGCTAATCACACAAGACTAGATATTTTTCTCAATGTCCTGAAGACTGTAGGCAAGGCCATTGAAGTCTAGCTTTGGATTCCTTGCTCCTAAGTGCCATATTGGCAGACATTGATCTGAATTTTTGAAAAATAGCGACATAAACTGAGAATCTTGAAAACATTCATTTTCTAGCACTTTATTATTATGCCATTTTAAAAGAGTAAAAACAAGATAGATTTTAGATGTATATTTACTATGTAAAGTAGGATGCATGTATTAAAATAAAAGTTTTGAATTTCTGATTATAAAAGCAATTAACAAAAAGTAGAAACAATTGCTCTTTCATTATGGTGGTCGCTATATCAAAAACACTGTCTTAAATAAATGGCAAAAAAATGTCAATAGTGATATTACTGTGGTATTGAGTTACTTTCTTTCTGGTTTGATTTTTAAGCTTTTGCCTAGAACAAAGAAATACCTTTCTAAATGGTTAAAAAAAAAAAATCCTCTAAAAATACAGCTATTGCTCCTTTGTGTGACTGATATTCACAGCTTCTTAGATATTTTCTTGAATATTGGTAAAATGAATTTTTTCCCATCCAGATTCATCATTTCCATAATGTTCATCTGGTACATCTTTATTATTTTATAGCTTCAGCACATGTTTAAATATCTGAGCACATAAATTTTTGAGTAAAATTCTCCCATTTGAAAAAAAGTTAAGTGCCTATGTTGGTTGATTTCTATTTTACAAATTTCTTATCCTATGTTCAGTTATAATTTTTCTCCTTAACTGTTATAAAAATTAAAAACATAATGACTATAACTACTTCCAAATAAATTGTAAAGAACTCATCAACAGATTACTGTAATCTTCAGATCCTATATACCTGCAATAGAGAGCTATAAAACCCATTATAGTCTCTATTGTCACTATAATGCATCTTTTGATTTTTATTGTACCTTCATATAGGTATTATGCTGGACATGTCCAAAAATTTCATATGGCTCACAAACAGCATAAAGTTAAACTTTATGGAATATATACTAACGATATCATCTAAGTGAAATAAACATAATTATCCAGTGTTTAAATGTCTGGACACTAGTGAAGCTGAATCAACATTTGGAACAACATACTAATTAACACAATTAGTTAAAAGGAAGTAAAAAGTTTCTAATATTTTGAGTAATTATTTCCTTCTCAGAAATAAATGTTCAGATGGTGTGAAAATATATTTAAAAGCTAAAAAGGCAGGGAACATTTGATAAATATACTGAGTAGTATGATTTAAGGTATTAGAAGTACATATTTGTAAGGAGTATTGCCTGTTATATGACTACAATATTTAATATACATTTGCACTGGTTACCTGTGTATCCCATGGAGGATATTTCATAATAAAGTTATACTTCTTAAATTCTGATCCTTATTCTTTCAAGTAAATGTAGAGCTAGAGATTTCAATCCTATAGTAAACTAGATTTTAAAAAATTTAAAAATTAGTTTAAAACAAAAATAAGTACTATTTTGTCTATATGCATTTTGGATTTAGCAAAATCTAGTATACCAGTTCATGCCATAATAAATGAGTCCTATGTGATTTAAAATATGTTTTTCTTATTGCAACATGACCAGTGTTATATTTATTGATGACCTTGAATAATTTTTCTATCATGTAAATGCTTTTCTATTAAAATAGGACATTTATAAAATTACTACTGGCTTGCTGTGTGACCTGGAGCCATTCACTTAACTTCCCTGTTTCTCAATAGTAATCAGATTAAGATTAATTATTCACATATGCTTTGCTAGCTCTGAGAGAAAGTGAGAATCTTTAGACTAAGTTTTAGAATACATCATATACATTTAAAGCTTTATTTTAATATGTATCAATATAGCAGTATTTGTCAGCTGTTGAATTAAGTGATAAGCTTGGTTATTTAAAATGAGTTTTACAAGAAATTTAGATATTAAAGCAGAAATTTTGTCCCAGTTACTATTCATAGTAAATGATTAGAAGGGAGAAAAGAACTGGAGAATAAGTTTTAATTTGAAATTGGTTGCCATTTTTCTACTTACAAACATTGTATTTTCTTAGAATAACAATCTCTTACTTTCTTGAGTTTTTCTTAACAAAGGCCTGGGGACAGAGATTTTTCTGTGAACTTTACAAAGAAATCAAAATTGTTGATTTGCTAAAATGGTACATGTTTAATTATACTTTGATAATTTCAGCTGCATAGTTTGGAGCACATTTTCTCAGTATTAATAACCAAAGAACTTAGCCTAGATAATGTCTATATATCATTTGTGAATTAGTATATTATGAATTATTATCATTCAAAATTCTTATAACTTTGTCAATTCTCTCTGAATTTCAAAAATGCTCATATACGGCTTAAAAATAAGATATATGTAAGAACCACGTACCAGTGTTATTTACAATACGGTGCAAGAGTCCACAGTCTCTTCAAACTCTAGAAGAATAAAGCAGCTTGTAAAACACCTCTCATAAACTTGACCAATTCATTTTGAAGTAGAATAGCATGGTTGAACACCTACCATTATAAATTTGATCTCATCATAGACTACAGAAATTTTGCTATGGAGAATGCATAGGTCTAGGATCACAGACCAAGTGCTTGGGCAATTGTTTAATTTGTCTTATATAGTACTTTAATTTTTGATGAATTACATCTCATTAATTTATCAGTTTCATTTAGCACTGAAACGTCCTTGTGTCAAAGTTATCTATATCTTACTCAAATTTAAATACGTGTTTGTTGCCCTCTGAATTAGAAGTACCTGCTTAATTTGTATTTCTTCTACCATTAAGTCTCCTAAGTTAAAGTTTCCTAAGTACTCCTTTCCATTTAAAGTAGGATTTTTTATGATCAGCTGCATTCATCTGTTCCAGCACTACTGCCTTTCTTCACCATATGTGCATTCTTAATAAGTTGCTTGTGGCCAGTCAATCATGAACCATTTCTAATTTAAGTCTTACCGACGTACCAAAGATTTGACTGTTATTCATGTGTTCCTTTATCTGCTTTTACTTGCAAACTAACCATCATTCCCTTCACCAGAAGTAATCATCCACCATCTGTCAATCTGAGACTCACTTGTCTTTGAAACTAAAGCCTGGTGTTTAAATATTTCAGGTATTATGAGCACCTCTCATGTGACACCTTTCTATTCCATCTCCATTCACTTTTTACTATTGTTAACAAGCATCCTTTATGATGTTTTCCATGCTTGGCGACTTGTCTTATGCGTATGTATTTTCAGCATGACTACATTTTTGAAAGAAAAGTGGTGTCATCACATTCACCTTGTCATTTTTAGGTACAATATATCTGAAAGCAATGGGAACTCTGCCAGAAAGAATAGTACAACCACAATTCATTGTAAAATAGTTTTCCGGCTTTATTATAGAAAAAAATGAGGTATGTTAATTAGATGCAAAAATTAAGTTACATGATAATTAATTGCCAAAGAAAGTTTCTACCTTGACAAGGAATGTTGTTTTCCCATCCATAATCTTATTATATTGCATTCATATGCATTTCTTAGAAGGAAAACAAAACCAAATCCTCAACATGAAATAAACTATTATTTACTGTGTGTGTGCTAATATATGTGTAGGTAGAAATGAATATAAAATTAAACAATGATGTGAATATTTTAACCTGTGTTTGATTAGCTAAAAGGGGTGTTATCTGAAAAGACCCTATTCATACAGGGGAAGGGAGCTCAAATATAAAGTACATTGGAATTGTTGATAATGTACTTAAATCTGAAATGGGATATTCTGTTTAGTCTTAAAACTTACCATAAGAATAGAACTTTTTCTTCTTAAGTAATAGCAATTGATAAAAAGATAACTTCATCCTATGCCCTAATTGTATGAGTGAGTTAATAAAGACTTTCTCTGAAATACTTTTTGTACCATAATTTTCATATGAAACACTTCTCTATTTTTCATTTTCAAAACCACTACCAAGTTCCCCAAAAGAACTGAGAAAGACTTAATGAGACATTTATCTGGTCTATGTATTTTATATTTAGCTGGTAATATAACGAGGCCAAGGTACTGGAATGAGACATCCCTAACATTTCACATAATTTTCCACTTCCTCTCCACCATTTTTGGTATTTTGGTAGAGTATTTAACTTTTTGCTGTTTTGAACTTTACCGGCACTATAACTAATCATAATGTCAGATACAGCGTCCTGTTGAAACTTATCGTGAAGAATATAATTCCATTTATCTTTCAGTGTATCATTAAGTCAAATAACAAAGCAATATGTTTTAAATTTCATTTTTCTATAATGCCACGTCAGTTACTTTTATTGACTCTAACGCTGTTTCCTCATGCACATTTTAAAGCTGTATTGTAAAAGGCATGTTTTTATGTTTCTTCAAGTCTTTTATAATTTTACATATATATGTTTCAAACTTTCTTTTTCTCTCTCAAATATATAATAACCTTATAATCATATAAAATGGAAAATATTTCCATTTGATATTCTTCAAACAGGAAAGAATTTATTAAGTATGGAAGCAATAAAGAAGTGTTAAACAAGAAGCACACAAAATTCTTAGGCATATTTTTCTAATTAAATATATTTTTTCAAATCACTCTGAAAGGCAAATTAAGATGGAGAGAAAATCATTCTCTCAAAAATCTTTCTTATCTAAGATATATACCACAGTTCGTTTTCCTTCTTATTTAATATGACAAGCTACTCTACAATCAAAGAGTGACATGTGGGATTCAGTGCAACTGGAAGAAATTTTTTCTCTCCTCTACACTTTGTCAAAATAAGGTAGGGAATAGTTATGATATTTCTATGTAAAATGTTAAACACTATGAAAATAAAATTTTCATTGGTTTATCTATTTTCAAGAGGCAGTTTAACTTAGTGCATCATTTAAGACTCAAGATGACAAATGATTCTTAAACTGTCAATCTGGAACAGGTAACTTTTCTGTCTGCCCCTTTTTTTTTTTTTTAATAAAAGTACAAAACCATATTGACAGGTTCCGGGGAAGATGGCGACCAGCTGAGCAGCAAGGGAGCGAACCTCCTTAATAAACACCACAAGCTCGAGACAGACTTGGCGAGCGTGAATGCCGGGACCTCGGCTGGGAAGTTTAGACTGGGCGTATTTCTCTGAGATGCCGGGGGAGATGTGGTAGGGCGGACCAGGCTGCCGGGGCGAGACGTGGGAAAGCCCCAGTCGCTGGGAGCCAGGGACGATCCGCGCGGGAAGGAAGCTCGGCTCGGTCCAGGCGCCGTGGGAGCGCAGCCGGCTCGGTCCCTCCCGCCTCCCGAGCCG